>CM075215.1:4134203-4163547 GCA_037577465.1 Liposcelis bostrychophila
GGTACTGAGCAAAAGTAGTATTTCTTATATTGAGATTAAATGTTTATGACTCGTTTGATTGAAGCCAAAACTGGTGGCGTCACTTAAAGTATTTACCCGAACTATTTTTTACATCACCCCCTAACCGCCCCCAGGCCCCCCCCCATAGGAAAAAAAAGATTTCATATACGAAGAACATGGTATATTAAATCTTTTTTTCCTATGGGGGGGGGGCCTGGGGGCGGTTAGGGGGTGATGTAAAAAATAGTTCGGGTAAATACTTAAGTAACACCACCAGTTTTAGCTTTAATCAAACGAGTCATAAACATTTGATCTCAATATAAGGAATTATGAATTTTACAAATTTTGAAGTTTTTTAACACCGATTTCCAATTCTGGCGTTCAGCGATTAATATAAGACGGAATCCACTATTTCAAATAATATCCCATCCAGAAATGAGAAAAAAAGCCGGCAAAAGAATAAAAATGGAATTTGTTTAAAAATTTCAGACTTTTGGACGCCATCTTGGATTCTGCACAAACGGTTGAGATTTCGAGTTGCTAACAGCGATATTCGTGTTCAGCAGGGTCTAATTACCCTAAAAACGTCAGTTAGCAAAATGTTATATGAAATGCCGCTTGCAAGGATTTTAGAGCGATTTAAAAAAAAAAGTTACTAGTCTATAACATTCAGTAACAGGGACCGAATTTTTTTCTCCGTGAATGATCACGCAACGCCATAAAAAGTTTCACTTCCCTATACTATAAAGTTAATGTTGAAATAATCAGATTTCAAGAGAGACGTAGTCCTACGTAAATATACGGGTATGCCAACATAGCCTGCTTCATTTTTTTTTTTTTTGTACACCCTGACAATTTTAGGAAATGGCAACCCTGTTGCTGAAAGTTTTGTTTTCTTCTCTTTATTAACTGATAAATGAATCGACACTTATGAAAAGAAAAAAAAAGCTAAGCTAAGATTAAATTCCAAGAAAAATAAATCACTCATAATATTTGGTTTTGTCTTTGCCTAAATTTATTTTATCGTTCTAGAAAAAATAAACACTTGCATGATGAAATTCAAATATTTTATCAACTGTTTTTAAATTTTAATTTACGGCGTCTAATTTTTATTTTTTTGTTTATTTTCAGAATAAAAACGAACGGATCTCTACCCCGAGATAAAAGAAGCAACGGATTGTCCTCTCCCTTAGCCAATTCAAATTCCGAAGACGAGCTCAACCAAATTTTCACGTTCGAAACGTCCAAATCCGTCCCGAGGAACAAAGGCCATTACAACAATCGGCTAAGTTTGCGAAGAGAAAATGAAAGAAAAAGTAACAAAAAACAAAAATATTATTATAAAATATGGTTTCCTGTTATGTAAATGACCAACATTTTCAAATTTAAGAACGAAAACCTCTGTCAACTCGGTGTTGCCAGCTTGTGTTTTCGCTTAACACTGTGTTACGAAACAGAGGGCTAAAAACGGGTGGTTAAAACGGTTTCACTTTAACAGAACTTTTAACACTCTGTCAAGAAAACACCTCTGTTTGTTAACAGAGGACTTAACAGAGGTTGGTTAAAATGGCCCTAAGAGAGATTGAGAGATTATTCCCAAGAAAAACTCAAGGAGTACTCAAGGTCATGGATCAGGCTGATTTCTTGTCATTTTTGATTTATTATTTTTTTTTAAAATTATTCTGAGAAAAAAAAATGTTTCCTTTGGTAAAATGTTTCAAAAGAAGGCGACAAATGTGTCGAAAATTATTTTATTGGAGTTTACCCATAAATAACTTGTTGAGAAGAATATGCGCAGTTTTTGAAGCGAAAACATGTCCCGACAAGAATGTCTTTTTTTTTTTATGACTTTGTTTACTGCGCATTATTTTATGGTGTGGGAACAGCAACCCATTTGACAAAATGAAGAGATATTTATTAATTTCAAGGGTCGTTTTTTTATTCTTTACAAAAATATATAAATAAATAAATGCAATAATGGGACCTTTTTCTTCATTCCAATTTCGGCTTGATAAATTTGAAAATATTATTGCTGCAAATTTTTTTTTTTTTTTCTCAGAATCTATTTGTCAGGAGTGTTAAAGCATGTTTTTATGACTGCCAAAAAATGGATAATGGGTAACGGTCATGCATCATTATATTTATCGAATTCCTAATTGCTTGCCACCCATGCCTGTTGGGATCTGTTTTTTTTTGTTAGAGACCCTAATAAAATAAAAAAAAAGGTTTCACATAAAAAATGACATATTTATCACAAACACATGTGCCAGGACTTTTTCAAAAGTGAAAATAGTTGAGGAAAAAAATTAACAGCTTGACCATGAAACTTCCAGGTTTCCAATGTGCATTAAAAAAGAAAAAAAAATCAGTTTCGATATCTGAATCTATTGCTTCAATCCATTTTAAAATTTTTGAAAGGAAATATACCTCGAAAACAAAAGCAATTTTTTTTTACAATTTACTGTATGCATTAACAAGAGCTTTTATGGAGTTTTTGACCAATTTTTTTTTTCCTGTTTCAGGTTAAAATGGAGAGAGCTCTTCTCAACGCTGAGTATTCCGCCCAAAAAGAGAAACTAAACACCGAAGAGGAAAAACTCCACATATTGAAAGAAAAGCAAAAAGAATTGGACGTCGAAATCGAACGCCTTCAACACCGGGATGCGGAAGTCCAAAAAAAATGCAGAGAAAAAATTTTGGAATTGGAAAAGGAGTTGCAGCTGGCGGAAAATTCCTTAGGAGATCACAAAGAATTTTCCGAGGACTACAGAAATTTAGTGGATAAATTAGAGTCGGAAAAGAAAAACTTCGAAGATTTAGAATTTAAACATTTAGAAGAAGAAGCCGATTGGCTTGCGACGAAGGAAGAGCATCAAAGGGACATACACGAAATTTCCGGGAGATTGGAATCGAGGAAAAATAGGCTGGCGGAATTGGAAAAACAGATATGGGAAATGGAAAAGTCTTCTCAGAGCGAAAGCTGCGCTTTGGAAATGGAGAAAATTCAGCTGTTGAAACGGTTGGAGGAAGCGAGGACGAAATTAAAAAATTTAGACGTGAGATTGTCTGTGGGGAACGAGTCCGGGCAGGATAATTCGTCCGAAAACGACGAGGCTTGCGGGTCTTTTCGCCTCCGTCCAAAATCAAAACAATCGCAGGAAGACTTGGTTAGGATCAGCAAAATAACCACTGATGCCCCCATTGAAATAGGGAAAACTGGATCCCTTAACAGGAAGACATTGGAATCTCTGAAGGAGATCGAAAGGAACAGGCAGCTTCATCTTGCTAAGCAAGGTATAGACTAGTAACTTTTTTTTTTAAATCGCTCTAAAATCCTTGCAAGCGGCATTTCATATAACATTTTGCTAACTGACGTTTTTAGGGTAATTAGACCCTGCTGAACACGAATATCGCTGTTAGCAACTCGAAATCTCAACCGTTTGTGCAGAATCCAAGATGGCGTCCAAAAGTCTGAAATTTTTAAACAAATTCCATTTTTATTCTTTTGCCGGCTTTTTTTCTCATTTCTGGATGGGATATTATTTGAAATAGTGGATTCCGTCTTTATATTAATCGCTGAACGCCAGAATTGGAAATCGGTGTTAATAAAACTTCAAAATTTGTAAAATTCATAATTCCTTATATTGAGATCAAATGTTTATGACTCGTTTGATTAAAGCTAAAACTGGTGGTGTTACTTAAAGTATTTACCCGAACTATTTTTTACATCACCCCCTAACCGCCCCCAGGCCCCCCCCCCCCATAGGAAAAAAAAGATTTAATATACCATGTTCTTCGTATATGAAATCTTTTTTTCCTATGGGGGGGGGCCTGGGGGCGGTTAGGGGGTGATGTAAAAAATAGTTCGGGTAAATACTTTAAGTGACGCCACCAGTTTTGGCTTCAATCAAACGAGTCATAAACATTTAATCTCAATATAAGAAATACTACTTTTGCTCAGTACCGGGAGGGGGGAAGGGGGGGGGGTTAAATGGCCCAAATTGTGCTTACTTACATAGCCTCTAAGAGCTTATTTTGGCTGATAAAGGGGGGTCGAAAGTAAAAAAGCCACAGACATTGTGCTCATATAGTGTTTAAATGGCCCGTTTGACCGAAATTTAAAAAAAATTTTTTTTCTTGGTTTTAGCCACTTTGGATCAATTTTGGATAGGGTCAGTATGGACCCTTTTGGTACACCCTACAATAATATAAGCCTAAGCTTTGGGCTACGCTGTTACGACCTGCCAAAAAAAATTTTTGAAAATTTGAAAAACGAATTTCCCGGAAAATCCGGAAATTTTCCGGAAGTTCAAAATACGGTAAAAGGAGCCCTTAGGTAGCCCTTTCACCTCATATTTAGTTTCTCGAAATCGGCCCTGATTTTGGCCTTCAAAGAAAAAATTTTTTAAAACCCCATTTCCCATGTATTTTCGCCATAAGGGCCGTCGGAAAAAATTTTGGTCGTGTCCGAAAAAAGTCTTTAGGGGAGGCCTACAAGTTCCCAGTGTTTCGTCAAAGTCGGTCACCGGGGCAGATTCCTTATGGATATTCGGTAGGAGCCTTTTTGAGAGGCACTACATGACTTACGGTCAGTCAAAATAATTGTACATTTATAAACATTATTTATCCAAACAAAGCACCCCAAAAAACCCGTAAAAGCTTTTTAAATTCGATTCCGAGAGTCAAAATTTAAGTTAAAAAAGTAAAACGACCGCTGATTGACGCCATCATGGATTCTGCGCAAACGGTTGAGATTTCGAGTTGCTAACAGCGAAAATCGTAATCAGAAGGGTCGAATTACCCTAAAAACACTTGTTAGCAAAATGTTATACAAAATGCCGCTTGAACGGAAAAAATTGAAAATGGTTACTAGTCTAAAAGGGGTTTTCGGGGTCGCTGATTTCGAATCTGACTACAAATTGCAAAATTCCCAGAACTATGGATTTTTATGTCAAAAACCATATTGTCAGCTATTTCTGTTGCTTTAGTCAAAATATTTAGCTCTTTATAAGTCTATCTTGCCTTACTGAGATTAAGAGCTGCTGTTTGGTACGTTCCCACATGAGAAACCATTTTTTTTGAACGAATTTGGCGAAATCAAGCATTATTCTAAAATGATTTAATTTCCCATAAGCTTAACATGGGCAAAATATTTCTTAATATTCTAGGGTATTAGCCTGGTAACACTGGTATATTTTTATTACCATCTTGGCTTTAAGTAGAAGTATTTGACACAAATTATCGAAAATAAAATTATTTATTTTAGAGCCCATAAGCTAAGTATAGGAGATTTTTTTTTTTTTCGTTTTACTGAGATCTTTTTCGGCTGCGATTAACTCGGTACTTTCAAAAATAACGATCATTACGGGTATTTTGACCTTCGGAAACCAAATATAAAGTCAGAATTAAAAAAAAAAAATTCAAGATGGCGGATGGTTGGTAAAATCTTCCAGATTTTTTATATTCCAATGTTGTAAACGCTATATTTATTGCTCTTTTTATTCTTATGAACTTAAAAATCCAAGTAAATAACGGATGGACAGTCAATTATGCAATATTCAACAAGAATGCTTCGCCTACGTTTAGCTTATGAGCAAAACAGATGCTTCTGTGTAGAGACGTTTATAAGTTTAAAAATAATAAAAAACGAAATATTTTGGGGGGTTTTTCGAACTACTAATTCTGAATCTAAAGTCCAAATTTTGAAAAAAATTGAAATTAAAGATGGCGGACTATTAACTTTTAAAATTTTCAGTATTTTTAAATATTACTACTCGAAAAATAATCGGTTTTTGAAAAATTAAAAGAAGTTACTTTTCCGGGAGGCAGTTAATTTAAGACAAGTTGATTTTCTGAAGGCCACACGTGCCCCCTACGTAAAATCCGATGTTAGATTTGAAATCAGAATGCCGGAAAACATATAAATCGATATCCATATGTCATTTTACCGATAAAATAATAATGGTTTGTTTTCTGCGGGGCCACCAGTGCCCCCCACGTAAAAACTAGTTTCAGATTCGGCATCAGCGACCCCTAAAACCCCTTCATTCATAGAAATTTTCGTGAAAAAAGTTAAATAAATTAAATTGAGTTTGCATCAACGGTTGCATAACTGAGCTATATCGGGCGCATCACTTTTTTTTTTTATGTCTCTTTGGCCTAGTGCTTTTCCTGTATAGATATAACACAGAAAAACAATGTTTGGGAGGAATGAGGAATTCCCAAATTTCGAAATTTTGCCGGCCAATGGTAAACATTTTTCGGGCGATAAAGATTTTAATCCATTTAAATTTCAGAAAAAAAAAGAAAAAAAATTGACTAATCCGTCTTCCAAGTTTGAAACAAAACTAAAGTCTTAAGCCTGCTCCAATTAGGTTTCTTTCCCCTGGGAGAAAAACGGTTTCGACAAGACAAACCCATAAACATCCCAAATCCCATACGAACACACGAGACACCCGACAGAATGAAGTCATTATTCAACAATTTAACCTTATAATTAGGCGACGTCAAAAACCTCAGACCAAATAATCAATTCAACTTTAACAAAACCACAATGTCATTCCGTCTTGCTTACCTGGTACCACCTACAATGACAGACATGACACAAAACATCACATCGGTTTTTTTTTTTTTCTTCTCGAATATCATTCCCGGTGACAAAACGTTTTAATGCATCCACTCTTACGCAAAACGATAAAAAAAAATACTTGAATCATTTTGTCTCAATGAAAAAAAAGAAAAAAAAGAAAAAAATGTTTCGGGCCTACCACAACTTTCGTAAAAAAAACAGACGAAGTTACGTAATTTTTCTACAATTATGATTAGAAATCATTTTTTTTTTTTTTTTTAATATTTCCTAGCGGCTTGTACTACCTCGTTAATTATTCAAGCAATTAAATTAACGAAACGCTAAAATTACATGAAAATTTATGTGAATCATAAAGAAAAAAAAAATTATACACCTCTCCCTCCACCCTCACAAACGTCGTGTCAGTCCTTTTTAGTTACTTTTTTTTCTCTCTCAACATTTTCACGGTGCCCAAAGAAATCAACAACTTTTATTTATCTGGCACTTATAAATTTACACGTCGTTCTACTTTTATACTTGAACCGTAAAATTCATTTTATTGCGTTGCACTTTGGCAGCTTCACATCGACACGAAAAAAATATATAAAAAAAAATTTACTCTTTTCATGTTATGTTATCGAATACAATTAAAATCGCATTTGGAAAAATTTTGTTTAAAACTGATCATAAACGTGACTTGATTAAGTCCTCCAAGAAAATCGTCGGAGAGTACGTAGGAAAAGAAAAAAAATGGAGCTGCAGTTTGAATATTTTAACCCATTCCCGCTAAATTCTCCGACCTCATTTTTTTTTCTCACCTCCTGATCTAAATCCCAGGTGGGCCTTTCGTGTGGATGTGTACAAATAGTCTAATAGCGCCTGAAATAACTTCAGAAGTGCAACCAGCTCATAACATTTCAAACCGCACAGTAGTCTTATGCATAATTTATAAATGACAGCATAAAATGGAAATAAGAGTGAATAAGCAAAATCTACTTTATAACTTCAAAGAAATACATGCATAAGTTCTGCATATCAAGATTTTCATGCTTAAAAAAATTATGCATGGTAAAAATTACGCATAATCACATTTTGATGCCAAAAAAATGTATGCATAAATTTTTTAAAAACGATGTTTTTTTCAAATTTTGATGTTTAAAAAAATTATGCATATTCCAAATTTGATGCGAAAAAAATGCATGTATAATTTCAACAAAATTATGCATAATTCAAAATTTGATGCTTCAACAAATTATGCATAAATGTAAAAATTAAGCATATTCAAATTTTGATGCATAAAAAAATTATGCATAAATTTTGTAAAAATTATGCATATTCAAATTTTGATACTAAAAAAAATTATGCATAGATATTGTAAAAATTATGCACAGTCAAATTTTGATGCTTAAGATAATTATACATAAATTCTGGAAAAATTATGCATAATCAAATTTTGATGCTAAAAAAATTATGCATATTCAGATTCTGATGCTTAAAAAAATTATGCATAAATTTTGCCAAAAATTATGCATATTCCAAATTTGATACCAAAAAAATGTATGCATAAATTTTGTAAAAATTATGCATAATCAAACTTTAATACTTCAAAAAATTATGCATATTCAAAATTTGATGCTTTTGATGCATAAAAAAAATTATGCATAAATGTAAAAATTAAGCGGATTCAGTTTTTGATGCTTAAAAAACTATGCATATTTAAATTTTGATGCTTAAAAAAATTATGCATAAGTTTTGTAAAAATTAAGCAGTCAAATTTTGATGCTTAAGAAAATCATGCATAAATTATCGAATAATTATGCAAAATAAAATTTGGGTGCTTAAAAAATTATGCATAAATTTTGCAAAAAATTTGATGCCAAAAAAAATTTATGTTTAAAAATGTTAAAAATTTATTTTAAGCCTCAAAATCTGGATATGCATAATTTTTACAAAATTTATGCATATCCAGATTTTGAGGCTTAAAAAATTATGCATATTCAAAATTTGATGCTTAAAAAATTATGCATAAATTTTGCAAAAAATTTGATGCCAAAAAAATTTATGCATAAATTTTGTAAAAATTATGCATAATCAAAATTTGATGCTTAAAAATTATCCATATCCATGAGGCTTTTGAGGCTTAAAAAATTATGCATATTCAAAATTTGATGCTTAAAAAAATCATGCATAAGTTTTGTAAAAATTAAGCAGTCAAATTTTGATGATTAAGTAGTTGGCGACAGTAAACAAAGCCGCCTACATCTTCGCTAAAAAATGTTCAAAAAAAAAAAAAAAAAAATTGGCATTACCTTCCGGTAGCGGATGCAACGTAACCGCGGTACTGAGTCTCCCACTTCCCAAGCTCACAAGATGCGGATTATCCGTATGAACTTTGACCGCTCTTCCGGATTCGTGAACTTCCAGATTTTCCAGCTGAGACGTTTGAACCGCAGCCATGACACTGAAATTGACAAAAAAAAGAAAAGATTAGAAAAAAAAAAAAACTACTCTGGTTAACGGTCGGTTACTTCATCTAATTGAGTTTGGCTTGGGAATTCAAAACAATCGTTAAATTAATTTTAATCCCCGACAGGAAATCCAATATTAAACGTTAATAAAGATCGGGCGGATTTAACAAAAGCCCGTTTTTTTTTTTCAAGTAAGTGAATCGTCAATTAAACGAAAAACCAGAGAATACCATTTCACCTACAACGTCGTAAAAAAATCAAACTTATCGACAGTTGGAAATCTTTCGAAAACATGTGGGTGGTTATTGATACGTCCCATTTCCGAGGGGGGGTTATCTCAAATAAAGATAATGAAAATCAATAATAAGGGAAGAAAAAAAATAAAAAATAAAAATAAAATCATCATCATCATCTGGCCGTGCGCCATGCTTCACACATTTGCAGCTGCACCAGTCTTGTTAAAAGTCAATTAACATGATTAACGCTTGATGGTTCCATGGAACCATCAAGCGTTAATCATGTTAATTAAAAAAGTTCGTTAAATAAAAAAATGTTAATAAAAAAGTTCATGCATGAACTTTTTTTCAACATCCCAAACAGGACCTTCGGACCTCATCTCAAATAATTTTAAACATGTAAAATAGCTGACTCGTGTAATAATCATGTAATAAAATGTTTTTAAGTAAAATCTACGTACATTTTAATCCTGTTGAGAAAAATATAAAATTGCATTTGGCAGACGGTTTGCCTTGCGAAACGAATCATTTATGTTAATTTCCTTTTAGTTAAAAATCGTCAAATCGGATAAAAGGACAGATGGGCTATTCATTAAAAAATAAATGAGAAAAAAAAATTTTTTTAATCACTTTTTTTTTTATATTTTTATTTTTACGAAATTATAATTTTGCTTCTTTTTAGAAAATTGAAATAGTTGCTTCTTTCGTGAACAGAATGTGGGGAAAAAAAAATTTGTCGGTTAGGGTGTCTCTCTTATTTAGCAAAAGTTTATAATTCGCTCCAAATTGCAACTTCTCCCAAAATTCTTTGGAGCAAACGCGATTTGGAGGACAAGCCCTTAACCTTTTTCCGGCCAAACGAAATTTGGAAATACCACATTCCTCCCAAATATTATTTTTCTGTATTATATCGATAAAGGTGAAGCACTAGGCCAAAACGGCATAGAAAAAAAAAATGATGCGCCCGATATTGCTCAGTTATGCAACCGGTGATGCAAACTCAATTTTAATTTTTTTTAGCCATTTTCCGAAATTTTTTTAATATTATTTGTATGAATTACGGAGTTTAGGCAGAGCCGTTAGCTTAGATGGAAAGAGCATTCGGGGCTATGCCGAAAAGACCGTGCCACAGTGGTCCAGAAAAAAAAAAAAATAATAAATGGCCAAAACTCATTCCCAAGACTGTGTGAAACTTAGAAAGAAGGTGAAGGTGTCAAAAGTTTCGATATTTTGTGCAATTAAAAACCTGCTGCTCGTACCCCAAAATTCAAAATGACGGGCATAATATGGAAGCCAAAATTTTGAATTATGAATGAAATTTCATGAATATTTATTTTTCGGTATTTTTGTGGCTGCTGATTTCATATCTGGAATAATTGTTTTGAAATTCAAGATGGCGGACTAAGTATGGCGGCAAATGTAAAAAATAGTTGAAGTTGTTCAATTTTCATGAAAATTTGTACTAAGGGGTTTTCGAGGTCGCTGATTTCGAATCCATAAATTGTTTTTCTGAATTTCGTAGGTACAACGAGAAAATCAATTTTTTTCGATTTATGGAGTCCCTTAAAAACATTTTAGACAACGATTAGCGGATTCGAGATCAGCGACCGCGAAAACCTTTTAGAACAAATTTTTATGAAAATTTAACAACTTAAAATTTTTTAAAAATTTGTCGCCATACTAAGTCCGACATCTTGAATCTCCAAACAATTATTCCAGGTATGAAATCAGCAAAAATACCTAAAAATAAATATTCCTGAAATATCATTCATAATTAAAAATTTTGGCTTCCATATTATGCCCGCCATTTTGAATTTTGGAGCACAGGCAGCAGGTTTTTAATTGCACAAAATATGTAAGCTTTTGACACCTTTACCTTCTTTCTAGGTTTCACATAAACTTGGAAATAAGTTTTGGTCATTTTTTTTTTTCCGGACCACTGTGGCATGGGTTCGAACCTTCAGTCATTAACGGTCTGTCAAATGTTTCTTGTTATTTCCTCATTTCTCTCTCATTTTAGCTTAAAAATTTGGATATGTGTAAACTAGCAATATCTAGTTCATATATTTACATATTCATATATTTATACTTATCTATTATTTAAAAAAATTGGATAGTTTGAGGGAAGGCCCGATACGAGGAACTCAAAATTAGGAAACTAGAGAAACAACGTCAAAGCTCTCGCCGAGAAAAATGGGGTGTTGGCGGTAATGACCCCGATAAAACCCAAAACTTCCAACAGGTTTAGGGATTTCGATTTCTGCCGAGGGTGCAGGGGTTGGTTTTCGGCCGGGGAAGCCCTGGAGCGACACAGGAGGGTGGACTGATGCACTCGTCCTTTCAACCAAAAAGTAGAGATAGCTACGAGACGGTGCTCCAGGTAAGTCCGGCCTACCTTCTCTTTTTTAACAAAAGGCGATCATCGGAGCCGGCAAAGATGACGGTGGCTGAATTTTCAAAGAGGAAAAACGGGGAGAAACTGGTCGAAAACGGGACGGTAAGTTCACTTCCCCCCCCCCCCCCCCCCCTCAAGTAAGTTGTTTGTTGAAAATTATTAATTTTTTTTTTTATCTTATACAGGCTTTACCGCTTTTGGACTGTGAAAAGCGCAACGCGGCAAGTTACGACGTTTTCCCTTCAAAATTTCAGATTCTCAGGTTGTAAAGAAACTCCGGAAAACGCTTTGGAAAATATATTCCCGACATTTATTTTTGAAAACGTTTTCCGGAGTTTGTTTAAAACCTGAGAATCTGAAATTTTGAAAGAAAGATGCCAGTATGAATATAAAGTTCGCTACGAAGCCGGATTTTTAATTTGTATCTCCAAAAAAAAAGTTTTAGGCCAGGGAAATTTATTTTGGTATATTTAAATAAATATCTGAGACTTCTCTTAATCTTGATAACCACGTTTTTCTTTTGTTTCAGTTTGAAATGAATTTATCCACAATAAATTCAGACAAACCACCGTGAAGTTTTAAAACGAATAGCTTCGAAACATCTCTAGAAGATCTTCTAGAGATGTTTCGAACCTAGTAGAAGCAGCCGCCTAGTGTCAGAGGGGCTATCATAACTGACACGCCTTATGAAAGTAAGGCGTATAATAAATTTAAACTGATGGTAAAACCGGACGCCAAACCACATTTAGAAGGCGACGCTCTTTTTAAATACACG
The DNA here is from genome assembly GCA_037577465.1 of Liposcelis bostrychophila. Taxonomy (NCBI): domain Eukaryota; kingdom Metazoa; phylum Arthropoda; class Insecta; order Psocodea; family Liposcelididae; genus Liposcelis; species Liposcelis bostrychophila. The sequence goes on from CM075215.1 coordinate 4,146,646, forward strand.
AACGTTCAAGTCTTGGCCTACCAGTCCAAAGATATAAACGCCCTTTTTTGTCCAATTATGTCGGAGATGCGTGACCGAATAACGAATTGTCTTAGAGACAATATTTTAATGATGACCGGAATGAGTAATGACGAGTTTGAAAAAGAAATGAATCGCAGATTCCCACCCCACGTGATATCTCAGGCCGTGGAGCACGCTGAAAATGACATGTCAAAGTATGACAAGTCCCAACAGGAAAGGTTGTTTAATTTCTTTTTCCTCTTTTTTACAGTGTCATCTGGTTGATGTCGCATCACATTCTTTAGGAGTTGGCGTCGTAAATGATAAAATGAGCGTTATCATACGAAAGAATAATACACGTCTTCCGACTAAGGGTTTTAAAGATTATACGACAACCGAGGACAAGCAAGAATCGATTAGGTTTCCAGTTTACGAAGGAGAAAGCGAAGGAGTTAAAGACAATAAATTCCTTGACCAATTTGTTGTAAAGGATATACCTCTATTAGAAAAAGGATTCCCCAATGTCAAAGTTAAGTTTGAGAAGAAAGTATATCTTGCGTTTGGGATGGATCCGCACTTGGCAGAAATATGGTACCATGCCCATCTCAAGTCGTGGAACAAGGATCGAACCGGCGATTCTACGACGTTCTTCGGAAACACCCTTGTGTTGCTCACTTATAAAAATTTTATTATTTTTAAAACAACATTTAAAGCACGAAATTGAGAATTTTTTCCAAAAATTTCTTGTTATTGCTGCCTTTGCACCACTCTGCACATAGGAAATTACGTCTCTGTTCAGAGTTAGGAAAAAAGTATGGAACATCAGGAACGGAGTCAGTACTTTTTGTGTGCAATCCTGTACGATTATATAACATGGCAGACAATTTTCAGTCATGTCTTGTGTAATAATTATTGTTTTCAAAATTTTTTAGATTATTTTTTGATTTATACTCAATTTCAACGGTTAGGTTAGGTAGTTATTTCTTTAATACGTGCAATGGTTATGTACATGAAAAAAGCCTCTCTACGCTGGGGCCATTCAAGTATTACGTAATCTTCCTCTTCTTCCTCTTCGGGAGATTTAACATTAGCGTAAGATTTTCGAAGAACCCGCCTTCATCCCTTAGGTACTTACGAAATACTTGAACGACACCAAATGTTTGATTTTTTTGTTTTTTTTTTTTAATTTTTTCTGTTTAAACTACATATTTTTTTCAAAATAAACCAGTTGAAGTAACTTTCTATTTATGACACAATGACGTGTATAAAACTTTATTTCTCACAATACCCATTTTTTTCGAGTATTTTTTTTTCGGGAGAAAATACGTCGAAGCTGATGCCAGTCTCCATGCTAGCACTAAAGATTTTTCGAAACCGGTTCTGGTGCCAGCACCAACGAAAAAAAAAAAAATTAAAAAACATTCCGATGCCGATGCCGATTTTATTTTTAAAAAATTTCTGGTGCCGGTGCTTGTTTTGAAATCACTTGTAATAGTCACATGGTTGTCATTGAAACATATGAATTTTTTTTTTCATTGTAGTCCTGATGAGTTGAAATACATTCACGTAAAACATGTCAAATTAAGTTTTTTACCATTAAAAGTTCCTAATGCATAACCCCCGAAGAAATCAACGTCATAATAAATAAAGAGTTTTCCTTCAGCTAAATATTGTTTTAAAATAGGTAGAAAACTGAGGCCGTAAGATACATCCACAATTTGACTGCACTGACATTTCTTCAGGATATTGAAGGTTAAGAGTGTGTTAAGGGTTATGTATCCACCAATTAGCAAAAATCATCAAACAATATTTTCTTTTAAAAATGGACTTATACTTTGAGTTATCAAGTTTTTTTTTTCCACTAAGATTCAAATTAGAATTTTCGGAAAATTCCGTAACTTTTATAAAATAAGGTGTCGCTTAAAAAGTCAATCTATGATTTTCGACCGTGCCACCTCTAATTTTGTTCCACTTTATAACACATTTAACGAATTAAAATTTCAGCTCGTTTAAGGGGTCGCTCAAGTGCCCGCCCATTTTCGCCATATAATTTACATTGGGCCGTGCACCACTAAACAAGATCACGCATTTTCCGTTTTCCAAAAGAAACCAGCACATTATATTTTTAATATTTTCACCGGATGAATTCAGATCTGTTTTCGACTTATTTAGTGGCTAAAATGTAGCTAAACCGCCATTTTAGCCCAAATTGGCTATTGAATAGGTCGAAAACGGTAACAGCTAGAAATTCTTCGGTTCTATATTTGAATTCAGCGGGTCAAAATGCGTAAAATACAATATGCTGGTTTATTTTCAAGAACTAGAAGAGCATGAACATAAACATGTTCATGCTCTTCTCGTTCTAGTGGTGCTTGATCCAATGTAAATTATATGGCGATTGACTTTTTAAAATAAATAAAATAAAATAAAAAATAAAAATTATATGAGCGACCCCTTAAATATGATCCTTGAGCGATGGAGCTGAAATTTTAATTCGTAAATCTGTTCTACATATTGAAACCAAATTAGAGGGTGGCACGACCGAAAAACAAAAATGGACTTTTTAAGCGACACCCTATTATAGAACTGCACTAAACATTTAGATTGAAAAGTTACCCCCGCAAAAAACCGTTCGCTTTGCTCTCCGTTAAATTTAACGGAGGTAGCCTTCAATCAAAACCAAATTTAATATACTCTTCTTATGAAATTGAAGAGGATAAAAAGGTACATAATGGTAAATCACTCCGGACTACCTAAAATACACCCGAAATGGTGCTGCTAATTAGTTTTCGTTAAAAAAGTAGACGGATGATGTAGAAAGGTCTCAGCCAATCCTGGTTAATATAGACGAGTGACGTCACAGGCCAATAGGGTTGTTTCACACAATTTAATTTAATGTTTTAAACCGCTTCAAAAATTCGAGAAAAAAATACGGAAGCATTTTGCGTTGAAATTTTTTAGTTCCAGATTGCCATTAGCTGAAAAAAAAATAAAAAAAATTGGGCCAAAAATTGATGCATTTGAAATGATTTCGAAAAGCGGGATGGCCTTTTTTGAACTAATTGTTTTTATCGTTCTGCACCTTGAGAATTAGCGACTATGTATTTCTTATTACGCGCTGAAGGCAAATAACAGAACGATAAAAACAATTGGTTAAATGAAGGCCGTTTGTTTTTGTCCCGCTTTTCGAAATCGTTTCAAATGCATCAATTTTTCGCCCGATTTTTTTTATTTTTTTGAGCTAATGACAAGTTGAAACAAAAAAATCACAACTCAGAATGCATTTTTATTTTTTCCTCTAACTTTTTAGGCGGTTTAAAAAATTAAATTTAATTATGTGAAACAACCCTATTGAGAACACTATGTTGAATCTTTTACTGTGCCTTAAATGATTCATTTCAAAGATGGAAAATAAACCGAGAGTGTACGTCGAACTTTACCACAGAGCGGAAATGTCTGTCAAAGGCAAAAGGGATCAGCACGGGCTAGCAGCCTATCATTGGAGCCTATTAATGGGATCAAAAAAGAATGAAAATTGGTGGACATTTCATGTTACTAATGCCGGCAAAAAAAATGAAGAAGGTTTCGTGACAGATGTAGCTTTGAAAGGAGTATTTAAATATGAAGCCAGAAATGACATCGTTTGCGAAAGAAGTACTTCCTTAATTTCAAAAATTAAAATTGGAAAACGATCACCACGATGGAATAGTTGTACAGAAATTAAAGATTGGAAACAATTCCCTTGCCTAATAGCAGACCAGGTACCAGTGAAAATCAGACCACAGAAGACTGCACGACATGGCTGAATCAAGCCATCCTCTCACTCCAAGAAATAGGTGTAGTGAAACAATTTAAAGTCGATGACTTTATGGAGCGTGCAAAAAATTTCGGAAACTATTCCATGGACAACGTAAGGCACTTCGTTGGCTAGACAAAACCGGCCGGTTCACCGTCCGGTTTAAAAAAAAAAGAAAGTGTTTTTAATTAATATTTTTAAACGTTAATATTGCATTAAATGGGACGAAACTTATACCAAATTGTTCCTTATTATTAGGAGAAGTCGAATATACATGTTAAATATGTCGGTAAGCTTAAATTACGTCAATATTCGCAAAATTTAATGTTGTTTACATAAAAAACAAAATGGCCGATGTAAAAAAACATAAACAATCGGTTCATTTTGCGAATATTCACGTAATTTAAGCTTACCGAGATATTTAACGTGTATTTTCGACTTCTTCTAATAATAACGAACAATTTGGTATAAGTTTCGCTCCATTTAATGCAATATTAACGTTTAAGATTATTATAATTAAAAAACCTTTTTTTTTAAAAAAACCGGACGGTGAACCGGCCGGTTTTTTCTAGCCAACGAAGTGCCTAAAGATAGGAGGAAGGAGCTGGAATTTCTTGAAAAAACCGGCAAAATATTAGACTTTCCTTAAAGTTTGTTGCCGAATTTTAACTAAGCCGCCGTGTTTATTTGAAAGGGATTTTTTAAAACTTTTCTAGCGCGCTTAACATCTTTTATGGGAATAAATGACTGACTAGAAATTATTTTTATAAACTATTTTCCGAATAGCACAGACTAAATCTAACCAGGAAGCGAGATTTCTATTTGAAAAACGTGGGAAAACTGCAAAAATTTACACAAACCGTAACCCGTCGGAGGAGTCGAAGCCCCGGTCCTTTCGGTATAGCCCCGACTGCTCTATCCACCTAAACTAACGGGTTACGGTTTGTGTAAATTTTTGTAATTTTCTTAAGTTTTTCAAATAGAAATCTCGCTTCCTGGTTATATTTTGTAACGGGCAAAAAACCCATTAATAAGTAATCCGTGAACGCGACCTTAATTCGGTACTGACGTGTATTCCTACACGTCAGTACCGAATTAAGGTCGCGACGTGTAGGAATACACGTCTGTGGCTGTGCGTGGACTCAGACATTTTGTCGGCCTATTTGTTAGCCAGCCGTCACCTGATACGGTTAAACTTTAAACCGACTCAAGTTTCAATAAAGAAATCCTTAGGCCTAACCAATGAATTATGTCTTTTTACTATATCAGAACTATTTTCACTTTCTATATCAGAATCAGATATTTAAATTAAAAAATGTCAATCACCACAAAATTGGGTTAAGGTGACGCAGGAGTGATTCATTTTTTCGAACACCCTATACTTCGAAATATGCAAATATTATCCTTTTGGTGTTAGATATCAAAATTCCGCTTTCCGAGCAACAATTTTTATCCATCTTAGGCACCTTCAGGAAAAATTCCACACCTGACCATACAGTACTTTTTTGGGAAACCTTAATCTACTATAAACTCCTGGGAATTTATCCTAAAAGAAAGTTTCCCGAAAAAGTACTGTGTGGTCAGGTATGGAATTTTTCCTGAAGGTGCCTAAGATGGATAAAAATTGTTGCTCGGAAGCGGAATTTTGATATCTGGCTCCAAAACATTAATATTAGCGTTTTTCGAAGTATAGGGTGTTCAAAAAAATGAATCACTCCTGCGTCACCTTAATACAGTGAGATGCATGGTGCATATCCTTCAGTTACCAGTTCTTCCTTAAAAGCAACCTCAATTGCTAACACAAGCTAAAAAAATATTAGCCAGAAATTTATGCAGTCCTTCTTCCTTTTTTTTTTCTCTCCGGAGCTCATGGATCTCCCCCCGTTTTTTTATACACAGGGAGTTCCAAAGAAAAAAAAACAAAGACGGACTGAATAAATTAATGGCGGTCACTGTATCATAAATCTGCTTAGAAACAAGTTCAATATTCAACTGAAAGCTGTAAATAACGATGCATCAGCCCTTTGGGCTGCAAAATAGTTGATGTTAAGAAAAATATTACATTTTAAGGAATTAAGTTTAATTAATTTTAATAATCTATGAAGAACGTTACGAAAACTGTTAGCATGAGTCCTGAGTCATGGAAAAAAATATAAGACATCGTTGAAACACTTAAAGTCACCCGCCAGACCTATTTATTTTTCAAAAGGAGCAATTAACTCCCAGTGATGGATATTTGGCCTGGTCCAGATGTCAAACAGATTTGAAAGAAATAAATAAGCTACTTTGCTTGAATAGTTCATTTGAAAAAAAAAAAAGGACTCTCCTTTGTGTTGCAGCCGACCTATTTGACGGCATTTAATTAAATATACATCATCCGTGCCGTCTAGGGTAGTTCGTTAAAACTACGCTCGATGGATGATAATGTCGAGCCCTCAGTTCGTTATCAGTTTTTATTATAAAGAGAAGATGTAGTTTTTGATACTCGTATAAATAATTAGCCAAAGAGAAAACAAGTGACGCAAAAATTGCATCCCTTGTGGGGATGGGCATGTGAGGATGCCAGAAAAAAAATCCAATACGATGAAGAAATCGATTATAGCATTCAAAAAGAAAAATCTTTCGTTGATTTTTCTTTCTTTTTTTTCTCTAACCTGAGAACCTGAGATGCTCAAAACGGTTTTGGCTCCAAAGGCTTCTTTTTCAATTCAACGAAAAGGTTTTTTTTTTTTTGAATGCTATAATTGATTTCTTCATCCTGTTTGATTTTTTTTTTCTCTTCTTGTCATACTACATTATTATTTAGTGTGAATCTTAACCCTGGTTGGTCTGGAGCTAGGAAATGTTTTTGTTTTAGTTGACCTGGAGCCAGCGAGTCAAAAGTTTTTTTACTGCCTCTTATCCCTGATTTGTGAGTGACATTGTGAGTGTCTTTTTCAGCAATAGGGTATTTTCAGATATTTTTATTTTTGAAAAATGTTGGTGTAAAAATAAAGTACATATATCAAACAATTTGTGGACGGCGGAATAAGGACCCAATGTATATTTATAAGGATTTTTTCTTGTTAAAAACTCCAGAATTAGGCCGTAAATAATTTATTATATTTTATCTTAACTATCGCATAAATTCGTTACCGTTATTTTTAGAATTTAATAATGAAAAGAAAAAATCGATAGCAGAGATATTATTTAGAGATCTCTCAGACGTTTTAATTGATTAATTTTTATTGGTTTACGTAGGCTAAGTCTATTTTAAAAATGCTTATAATTATCTCTTCATTTTTTTCCACGAAATGGCCAGACCGAAAACAAAAATGCATTGCAGCATTTTTGACAAGATAAAACCAGCTTATCAAAGGAACCTTCCTTACTTCATTCAAAGCCAGTGAACAAAGCCACACCAAACGAAAACAATACAAAAATTAATGCTTATAATTGTTTTATTTAATCCTAAGAACTGAGGATGGAACTGCAGTTCCGAAAAAGCCTTATGCGATAGTTTAGATAAAATATAATAAATTATTTACGGCCTAATTCTGGAGTTTTTAACAAGAAAAAAAATCATTAAGTACATATACTTTAAGAATTATTTGTGTAATAAGAAGTATTAAAAAAAATGTTTTCTGTATGCAATAATTTGTTAAAGTTAGGGCTTAAAAATTGCAAATGAAAAAGGTCGGAATAAGCGCTGAAGCGTAGTGATGTCATATGTTAATATTGTTTTGACAGAAAATTTGTCATAGAAGCTTTCAATTTTTATAAACCAAGCCACCGCATTCTCGGAAACTTTTTTCGGGCAGAGCGATATTAACATATTACGTCACAACGCTTCAGCACTTTTTGCGACCGTTTTGATGAACAATTCTTAACCAGCAACTTTTAACAAATTATTGCATAAAGAAAACAAATTTTTTAATACTTTTTATTACAGAAATATTTTTTTTAAATTTAAACACTTTATTTTTACTCAAAAATTTTTCAAAAATAAAAATACCTGAAAATACCGCATCGAAGCTTCTTTAATTGCTTTGGATGCAATTGGAACGGACTGCTTGCTTTCTTAAGTTTTCTTTTTTGATTTTTGGGATTCATTAGCCATCTTTAAGAAATCTTCATAACTTAAAAAAATATGGGATATGGGGGCATATCCCTACGTAGGACTACGCCTTTGTGTGGTAATGTCCTAATATTGCTAAATTTAAACAATGAAACGATTTAAAAATTTTAAGGCATTTTTTTGCTCGTCAATAAATTCGAATTTTTTGATAAAAATATAACTTTTTTTCCTGGCACGAAAAAAACTTTAAATGTTTGATAAAAAAGATCAAATGTTGAAAAAAATTAGTCAAAATTTTAATTAAAGTCTTCAAAGTTAAAATTTAAACATTAAAACAATGCTTTCACTCATATTCTTGTTAATTTAATTTTAAGCTCATTTCTTGTAAATCTAATTAAATAAAATTTCAAATAGCCAAAATATTATTTAAAGTTTTTGTAGTTAGGCCTAAAATTAAACTATTATATAATTTAATTGTTATTATTTAGTTATTATTAAATAGTGCCCTTTTTTAATTTTTTGAAATATTTCTTGTATATTTGTATCATTTTATTAATAATTATTTCTTGTAAATTACTATTTTAATAATAAAATTTACAAGAAATATTAATTTTTTAAATAATTTTTTTTTCAACTTTTGACCTTTTTCATAAAAAATTTTAAGTTTTTTCCGTGCCAGAAAAAAAAATGACATTTTTACCAAAAATGTTAAGTTTTTTGTGTCAAAAAATTCGATTTTTTGGAGCAAAAACGCGCAAAAATTAATATTACTTAAATTAATAACACTTAATTAATAATAATTTTTGATTAACACCTCGCCGCTCTCGCTTCGCCCGAGCAGCAATTTTGTCTCAATGTTATTTTGCTTATAACTTGATCTTTTTTCTCAAAAATTATATAAATTTGAAATTTTGACTATATTTTGACCATAAATTTTTTAAAATTCTCCAAGGTAAAATTTTAATATTAAAATATTAAATAATTTTTTAGGTGCGAACCAACAAATAAACGAACAGAAATCTCCAGGTTACGGGGTATGACGTAGTCCTACGTCAAAAAAAAAAAAAAAAAGGTAGCATGCTTACATACGGAGAAATCATTCTTCTAATGACAAAGGACCCGATTTGACCCGGTTTGCGGCGGTAAGGACCCGACTTGCCGGATCTCAGTCGCCGCCAGTGTTCATTTTCAACCTGCATATTTCGCTTTTGAAAGCTATCTTCCATACAAATAGGGCAATTGCCGAACAAGAAGAACCAAAAATAAAGTCATCTAAAAATAGAAAATACTGTCCCTATCGAAAAAACATAATGAAAGTGAGCCACAACATAATATCCACCATGTAAGATTACATCAATCCTAAAATTTGAATCCTTCGTTCTGCAAAATGTTTGAACTGTTGCAACAACGGAGCAGAGGCGGCCGACAGTTACTTTTGACCCAGAATTGGACACATTACAATCAGCCGCCCTAGGACAAGTCTAGCAACTTCCGCCGTTGGCCAAGCTTCCGCGACTATTGAAAAGATTCCGACAGTCCTTTCCGAACACACGCAACAACAGTACTCTCGCTTGGAAAGGGGCTCTACCGAATGTCGCTGGATGGAGTGGAGGTATGGCAGTACATCCACCCTCAGCACGGAGAGTTCCCAGTATGAGGATCCGCGGGCTACAAATGTCAACAAAATACAAATTCATGAAGGCGAAAGTCGGAGTCCAGAGGTCGAGGGGCGCCTCGCTCTCTGGACTCAAACTTTGACGTCTTTATGAAACAGACGTACGATACGTCAACCCGGTACTTAAATTCTCGAGAATTTAAGTACCATATATACCACGTTATAATGGGTAAATATGACAGATCTTAAATTTGAGTTAATGTAAAATAATGTCATTTTGTACTTATGGCAATTTTCTTTTTTTTTTTTTTTTTTTTTTAGATGCAATTAAGTCTAGTTGCAATGGATCTGAGAAAGAAATCACTACCGTTTTCTCGAACTGGCTGCGCAATGCTAAAGAAAGGGGGGAAAGAAGAAGCAAAAAGAAAAAAATTAGCCCAAGTGAAGCAGATGATGAAGGAAAAAAATGATGATATGAGTGGGAGAATTTTCAATTTTGTTAATTTAATTCGTTATCTATCCAATATGGCAATTGTTAAATTCATTAGTTAATTTAATTGTTCATATTTTTTATCTCGGCATGGATTAGGAACGTTTCCGAAGTTAGCGACACCATATCGGAGTGCCAGGTCGGGTCCATATGGAGCCGTTTGTGCTATGTTAGTGCTGCAGGAATTTCCGTTTGTGAAGGTCCGGGTCAAGGTAATTTTAAAAAAAAGCTCTTGGTGTCTCAACTTCCACATCCATTAGGTGGATATTGCACCCGTCCTTAGGGTTTGGATCGGATCCAAGTAGCCCAATAGTTTGTGCTACGTTTATCCTATAACATGGCACGAAAAAGTTGTTTTTTAGATCCCCCTATATTTCTTTTTTCCCGGTTTACCGGATTTCAACACCTGGTGTCTCTAACATCACTTCTCCAACAGATTGAAAACTGATCGAATTACTCTCAGAAATTAGGTAAAACGAAACACAATTTGTGCTACATTAGTGCTGAAATGTCCAGCAAAATATTTTACTTTAGGACCCCCGGTTTTTTAGCTATTCCGGTTTTCCCGAAAAGTCATATAGTCAAGTGAGGAAAAAAGTCGTAAATTTAACACCGTTTCCGTGATCAGACAAGGGTTTGAAAAAGTCGTAATCACTACTAAATACATGAAAGGATATAAACAAGAGAGACTAAGCACATCTCTTTTACATTTTGGGGGGGGGGGGGAAGGGTGGAAACAAGTAATGTAGGAAGGTGTCGAGTGACATCTCGTTGAATAGAACTTTTTGTTAGCAATAAAATTAATTCCGTTTTCATTTCATGTCAGTAACCATATTCTCCATTTCAACTTATTACTAATTTTTAACATCATTTTGTTCTTGAACTCTGACCTTGGTCCATGAGTTCATGGTTACTGACATGAAATTAAAACGGAATTAATTTTATTGCTAACGAAAATTGCTATTCAACGAGGCGTCACTCGACACCTTCATACATTATTTGTTTCCACCCTCCCTCCCCCCCCCCCCTCCCCAAATGTAAAAGAGATGTACTTATAGTCTCACTTGTTTATATCCTTCCATGTATTTAGTAGTAATTACGACTTTTTCAAGCCCTTGTCTGATCACGGGAACTGTATTAAATTTTGCGACTTTTTTCCTCACATGACTATATTGCTTTCCAAGAAAACCGGAATAGCTAAAAAATCGGGGGTCCTGTAGTAAAATATTTTGCGAGATATTTCAGCACTACTGTAGCACAAACTGTTTCGTTTTACATAATTTCTGGTAGTAATTTGATCAGTTTTCAATCTGGTGGATATGTGAAGTTAGAGACACCAGGTGTTGAAATTCGGAAAATCGGGATGAAAGAAAAACCGGGGGACCTAGAAAAAAACTTTTTGGTGCCATGTTATAGAAAAAACGTAGCACAAGCGATTGGGCTGCTTGGATCCGATCTAAACCCTACGGACGGGTGCAATATCTACCTAATGAATGTGGAATAGGGTGGACCGAAAAACGCAAATTTTTGAATTCGAAAACGCCAGATATAAGAATCGATGCCTTATTATAATGCTATTAACCCAATTTTTTTTTCAGATTTTTTGAAGGTCATCTTGAGGTTGCGCAATGACCTTGACGTTTTTGAAAAGCCCATGTAAGGGCAAAAAATAAGAATTTTTTTTTTTTTTTTTTTTTTGCTGAACAAATTATTGCATCTTATCGGAAATTCTGCGTAGATTTCGAATACTCCAAAATTCCATTCCCCTTTCCAAAATTCATTTTTGTGTACAGTTTTTAAGCTAAAAGGAAAAAAAATCTAAAGAATTTCAGTGTTTAGAAATTAGGCCTGAAGCTCAAAAACCGCACACTTAAAATGATTTTGGACTTCATATTCGTAATCTACACAAAATTTCCGATAGGAAGCCATACTTTTTTCAGCAAAAAAAAGAACTCTTATTCTTGGCCCTTATATGGGCTTTTCAAAAACTTCAAGGTCATTGCGCGACCTCATGATAACCCTTAAAAAATCTTTAAAAAAATTGGGTTAATAGTATTATAATAAGGCATCGATCCCCATATCAGGTGTTTTCAAATTCAAAAATTCGCGTTTTTCGGCCCACCCTAATGTGAAAGTTAAGAGGCACCAGGAGCTTTTTTTTTTTAAATAACTTTTCACCACGAGCGGCACAAACGCAAATTCCTACGGCATAAACCAGCACCAACGTAACACAAACGACGCTATATGGTCTCGACCTGGCACTCCAACATGGTGTCAGCGACTTCGGATTAAATTAAGAAATATTTTGCTAGTTTTCAAACATAATGTTTTTGTAGTTCGTACGTTTGAAATAAAAGCGAAAATATCAAGTTTAACATTTTCTTTTTTTATTCTCCTTCGACTTCTATTACTATTTCCTAATGGCAATTATTAAAATACTGCTTATAGTAAGGTATCTTAAAAATGTCTTCAAGATATCTGGAAACCTGAAATTATTGTCTTAAAGACGTCTGAAATACGTTTTAGGGCTAAAAATAATAAACAAATTCTATTTCGTTTAAATATCTTAAAAACGTCTTTAAAATGCATCTTGCAATACCTCTTAACACATATTAAATATTAATTCAAGACATCTCACGGTATGACTCAAATATCTCCTGTAGGTGGGGCAATAACAAAATTTAAATCCTCTTAAGGATCATGTAATTTAAGAGAGAGCATAATAAGACGTATTATATATGAATTCCATCTTCCACAAGATGCATTCAAAGCATCCTCAAGATAAGTTGTTCTACCTGGGTCGGGAGACACGGGTCAAGGACCTCCGCCATCCATTGATATGGTAAAACTCCACTCAGAGCTTCGCCTCCGCGTGACAATAGGGTTGTTTCACATAATTAAATTAAATTTTTTAAACCGCCTAAAAAGTTAGTGGAAAAAATAAAAATGCATTCTGAGTTGTGATTTTTTTGTTTCAACTTGTCATTAGCTCAAAAAAAATAAAAAAAATCGGGCGAAAAATTGATGCATTTGAAACGATTTCGAAAAGCGGGACAAAAACAAACGGCCTTCATTTAACCAATTGTTTTTATCGTTCTGTTATTTGCCTTCAGCGCGTAATAAGAAATACATAGTCGCTAATTCTCAAGGTGCAGAACGATAAAAACAATTAGTTCAAAAAAGGCCATCCCGCTTTTCGAAATCATTTCAAATGCATCAATTTTTGGCCCAATTTTTTTTATTTTTTTTCAGCTAATGACAATCTGGAACTAAAAAATTCCAACGCAAAATGCTTCCCTATTTTTTTTTTGACTTTTTGAAGCGGTTTAAAACATTAAATTAAATTGTGTGAAACAACCCTATTCAGTGGTATTACAAGACAACCTCCGTCGACATATCGATGAGAATTATTGGGAGTTCACCAAAGGTCAACACGGAAATAGTTCAGTTCGGACTATCTAGATTACAAATCCAAGTATTACGGAAACTGAAAAAACGGAAAAAGAAAGGTATTTTTGACATAAGAAATGGCATTTTCAAGTTCAGCTATAGCTGAGGTAGCAGGCAGCAGTCTTAAGAATAGACGTCTTAAAGATGCATTCAAGACTTTGTCATCTTTAAGATGTCTTACAACACGCTAATGCCCCCCCTGCAAGACGTCTTTAAGAGGAAAGATGTCTTCAAGATGTCTTGAAAGCATCTTGCCTTAAGACGATTTTAAGATGGTCTAAAGACGTCTTTTTCTTAAAGACGTCTGCCTTGCCTGGGGGTATACTGTACAGTATACCCCCAGGCAAGGCAGAAAAGTTGAGAGTTCTTAAATATGTCTTATAATACGATAATGCCCCACCCTGAAGACGTCTTTAAGACGTTTTATCTTTAAGACATCTTTAAGAGGAGAATGTCTTTAAAACGTCTTCAAGGTGCGGGGTATTATCGTATTATAAGACATCTTTAAGAGCTCTCAACTCTAAAATTCTTAAGACGTCTTAAAGAGAATTGTCCTACTTGGGCCTTAAAATGTCATGTCCCGTTTTTGAAACTAAGAATTCAAAATACATTCTCATTATTTCCGGTAAAAAACTCGTTCTTTCTTCAAAGTTTTTGAGATATGGCAAATGAAGAAACAGTTCCTCTAAATGAATCATTTATTGGGGCCATTCTCAATTTGTTTACAATATTCAGGTCCCGGGCATTTTATTATGATTTATTTCTGAATTTGAATGAAAAACTACATTATGTTTTGATAAAACGAACAAGAAAATGTTTTTTGAAAGTAAATTAAATATATTCGGCACCGTCAGATAGAAAAAGAGGCTCTTTTACGAAAAAAACTGCTATGATAGCGGAAAAAAATGGCTGTCCCGATTTCGAGATTCCCAGATAAACAGCTCGATTATTTACGTAAACTAATTCAGGAAAAATCTTTTTTTCACAATTAGCAATCAGAAATATAAGTAAATCAATAATTTGAAATGAATTTAACGATTCCATTATAATTTCTCTTGAAATAAGGATTTAAAACTTGTCCTCCATTTTTTCCACTAACGGTGTTTTTTTTTTACCGATCATCTATTTTCACGACTTATAAATTACAACGACTCATATAAAGCACTAAATATCAATAAATAAACTCTTATTCCCTCTAAAACTCTAAATAAAATTTTTAAAATAAAAATGCATTATAAATTAAAGGGGAAATTAACGTTTGATCGACGATCACGATAGTGGAGTTCAGCGAAACTCCACTAACGCAAGCCGAAAAACTGCCCGAAAATCGTTTTAAAAAATTAAACCGCTCACCGAAAACTTCACTAACAAGTCATACGATCGATTTTTCGGCTTTCCGAAACATTTTTTTTGGGTAAAACCGCACAGAAATAGTAAAATTAAGTAAAATAACATTTCCACTAACGCAATCAAAACAATACTGTTTATATGGGTTGTTTACATTTTTGAAGGGACATTTTTCGTTCCGAAAATTGTAAATAAATTGAGAATGGCCCAATTGCAAAAAGGAGTCTTGTCCATGGTTTTTTCAAATGGAGATCTTTCGCTTTGTTTCAGCACATTTTCTTCATTTACATTTTTTGAAAGCAAAACAATTGATTCCCATTTTGAGAAAAAAAAAAAAAAAAAAAAAAAAAAAAAAAAAAAAAACACGGACAAGACTCATGACACACATTGCAATAAACGATTCAATGCCGGATTATTTAAAAACTTTGGGATTAGGAAACTCAATTCCGAAATTGGATGAGTCTATAAACGTTTTACGATTTGTTTATAATTTATATTTCTTTGCATCATTTTAACGGAGGCGTGACCGTTTCTTTTCGCTTTTTTTATGTTCTCATCTAAAATAATTTGGTCATATATATCTTTAACACAGCATACAATCGTGACGTAGCCCTTATAAAAGATCTAATGCCATGTAGTCCTGAAACTTAAGCCCATTTTTGGGGGCAATACAAGGAATCGTATTTTAAAAACAAGCAAAAGCAAAAAGCTTTTGCTTAGGTTCTTTAAATAAACTAAAACAAGCTTGAACTTAATAAACTTAAAATAAGGTAAATTAAGTTTTGCAAAACTAATTTAAACTTAATTAAGTACAAATAAACTTAAATATTGTTGACAAGGAAAAGCAAAAGCTTTTATTGTTTGCTTTTAAAATACCACTCAAGTTATGAACAACAGTTTATGAATGGTATTTCGATTTTAGTTCCTAAACCAATAACAGAAATTTTAAACCAGGAGAGGTTTACATATTTTTTTTTTTTTTTTTTTTTTTTCAAAAAAATTGAAAAAAAAAAAATTTGGATTGATCAACCATCAAACAAACAGCACACTGATGGAACAAGAATAAAAGAAAAAATTCGGTAAATTTCTTTGGGACTGGGAACTAAATAAATATTTAAACTGGAATGCTGACTAGTTAGTTAGACTGATTCCATTATCAGTAATATTAATTTTAAAATAATTGTTTTTATCTTATAATCTTACTGTGATATAGTAATTTAAGATGTTGTCACTTTCAAATGGTCAGGATCAATGCTTTATTAATTTTAATTCAAATTATTATACCGTCATGTCATGCTGTAATTAAATCTTGGTTTTATGCTAGGTATGTTTTTGAGGTTATGTTTCTATTGTGTCGCATGTTAAGTTTTCATTCTAATGATCTTGTTAACTTTTAGCTCTGTTGAAGGATTTATATTATAGTCCGAAACTAGTCAGCATTCCAGTTTAAATATTTATTTAGTTCCTAGTCCCAAAGAAATTTACCGAATTTAAAGTTGTGGAACAAAAGGAAAACGTCATTAAAAGAAAAAATTGTTCACAAACTCTTGACAACACCCTGAACAGGAACTACCCGGGAAAAACAAAAAAAAATAAAAATTTATTCATTCGTATTGACGACAACTACAGTTTTGGTGTTATTTAATACTATAGGAAAGTATTGAAAAAATACAGATATCATTCTTGTAGTGTGATAAATCAATAGGTACTCCAGAAATCTTCATGTTGCCATTTGGCAAGATCAGAATTGTACACTGGAACCGAGAAACTACTTCCGCTGCAAAAAAATGAATTTTATAAAGTTAAACAATATTAAACTTATTTGACATGAGTGCTTAGAAAAGAAGCCATTGGAACTGTTCAATGTTTTGTATGAAAATCCAGGTCAGCTTCATTAGTTTATTGTAAGAATGAAAATGATATTATATTGTATTTATTATATAGCCCCTCCGAAAAAGTTTTAATACTCAAGGTATTTTTTTAAACTCATTAAAGTGTTCTTCAATACTTTTTTATACATTTTAAAATCGTTCGCGAGAGCACCTCGAAGACGAAATGTAAAAACTAAAATAATTGAAAAGTTTAAAATAATATACGAATGAAGAAATTTTTATTTTATCGGTTTTTCCCGGGAATATCATTTTCAT
>CM075215.1:4164547-4191287 GCA_037577465.1 Liposcelis bostrychophila
GACTATTATCATCATACTAATGCTAACGAAAACATGCGTTTTATGCCCATATTACACTAACTGAGCCAGAATGCCCCCTCCCCTCCTACTCTAAAGTCCATAATTTTTGAATCTGCAGCACGTTTACGAAAAATTTCCTATCGTTTATAATAAAGAACATGATATTATTAAGAAGAAGAAAAAAAAATTAATAAAAGATTTAAAAAAATTTAATAGAAGAAAAAAAAACGATTAAATTTTTTTTTTTTGCTAGAATTTAAAAGTTCTTAAGTCATGTCACAAACCTTTAAAATTAATCAAATAGAGGGAAGTGCCTAAAAAAAATTAATTGAACAGTTTTAGGCTACTTTTATGTTCTTAAAAAAGTCCTTAATTTTCTTGTTTTTGGTCCCTAAAGTCCCTAAATTTCAGACATGAAACCGGTTCGAGGCCTGTGTTAGCTTTGATAGCTAGAAAAAAAAAAAAGGAGAACGCCAAAAGGAGGTTCTGGGTTCATCCGCTCGTTGAACAAAGAAATTTAAAAGGCTTTTATACAACTTTGTATTGCGATCTACGGGAAGATGAACAAAAATTTTTTAATTATTTCCGGATGAGTGTTAGCACTTTTGACGAATTGAATGCAAAGTTGAGGAAGAGTCTGACGCACGAGTTTTTTGTCCGAGCACCAATCTCGGCAACAGAAAGACTGATGGTGACTATTAGGTAAGTTCAAATCAATTTAATATCAATTAATACTCATTTTTCTTAGTCCTAAAGTGTGATTATAATAAATTTTAATCTAAAAGTAAACACATTTGTGACTTTCGCTTTTTTGAAAAGAATTTAAAACTGCCTGTGATCATAAAGAAAATTGAAACGATAAGATTTTCTTATTTTTTATTGCAATTATAATAATACGATGACGATTGGAACGGGATGTTCGTCGAAAAATATCCAGCAGAAATATTTGAATCGGAAGGCCCGGGACGAGGATAAGCATAAGATGCTGAATGATTAATTGGTCCTTGATTAGCTGGATTATTCATTGGTCCTTGATTAGCTGGATTATTAACTTGCCCTGGATTAGCTGAATTATTAATCTGTCCTGGGTTGTTTTTTTGTGCTTTTAATCTCATAAGTACTTGTATTACTTCCATCCTGAACAGTAACTTTTGACTTTCGTCGAGGCTCTTGACATTACTTAACAGTGATAACAAAAAATTTCTATCCTCATCTTCATCAGCATTTGCGTCCTTTTTTAAAATATTCAATACGTCATTTTCAAAAGAATTTTTCTTTCTTTTAAAATCTTTTTTTGTCTTAGTTTCTTCCGGTTCCACTGTTTCGACGTCCAATTCATTATCACTTTCATCATCATTTTTATGGGGTCCGATCACTTGCACCCACGGTCGAAATTGTAAAATTATTTTAAAAAGGACCTATGTCATTTGCACCCATGTACTTTTTTATACTGAAAAAGGAACGATCATTTGCACCCATTGAGCCGGACGTAAGTTTTATATGAATAATCGCAAAGCGTTTGATTTTATTTTCGTTCATTTCAAATCTTTATATTTTAGTACTTCTTGCAAAAAAATACAAATAGTCGTTTAATTTTAATAAAGGCGTTAGAGTTAAAATTCTATTTGAAAACTAATATTTGCCTGTGAAGATTTGCATTCTCTTGATGGTTGTGTGATACATTCTTTCGTAAAAAACATTTAAATCTTTCGAAATTAACAATATCGCTGAACAGCCGCGCTTACTGCACTTAAAATTAATCCCCGTCCCGATTTCACGTTCCCGATAAAAAGTAAAAATATGAAATAATATTAATTTTTTGCCAGTTTTAGAACTATCAACAAATTTTACTTCTGACTCCATTACTTAACGCCAACAAATTGACCAATTGTGCATTTAAATACTGTAAAAGCTGACGTGAAAAATCTTGATCAATCAAAGCTTTAACCTATTTATAATAATATTTGTTAAAACGTTATTTCATACCTGATTTAGACTTGGGTGCAAGTGATGTAGACCTTTTTAAAGGGAAAAAATATCATGGGTGCAAATGACGAAAAAATTTTTGCTAATTTCTAACCGTGGGTGCAAGTGACAAAACCCGCATTTTTATTACTAGTGCTACTGTCGTTCAAACTAGATTCGCGAGATTCATTCAGTTCCGCATTTTTATCCAAAAATAACAGTTGCTCGTAGAAAACGTATTTTATAATCCGCTTTGCTGCCGAACCACTCTTGCTTTTTTTTTTCAAATTGTTCCGATCTCTTTGGTAAGCGTCCTTTGCGGATTTCCATCGTTTCTGCAATTTCGTTACTGAAAAAAAGAAAGAAAAAGAGACTTAAGAAAATCTAGGGCAGTTTTTTTTTCGATTAATAAATTAATTTAAAACACTTCCGAATTCCAAGATCACTGTAAAAAAAACCTTTTTGCGAGTTTGCAAAAAATTGAAAGCATCTTTTGTCAACGTAAACAATGACTATTTGACTAGATAGATAAAATCATAAGCCATCGAGAGAATTTATTCTAATTATCCACTGATTTTTAATTTTTTCATCTCTGATTTTTCACTATATACTTGACTTTATTTTATTATAGATATCTTGCATCAGGTTGCACCTTTACTGATCTACATTATTCTCACCGTCTTGGAAAATCGACGATTGCAAATATTGTCAAAGAAGTCTGCAAAAAAATTTGGAGCGTTTTGAAGGAGGAATTTATGCCGACCTTAGATGAGGAAAAATGGAAAGAAGTAGCAGCAGGTTTCGAAGACCGAGCTGATTTTCCCCACTGCATCGGCGCAGTGGATGGAAAACACATAAGGGTGATAAAGCCGATTGATAGTGGTTCTCTGTGTTATAATTACAAAAATTTTTTCTCGATCGTTTTGTTGGGTGTATGCGACTCGGATTATCGTTTTTTGTACGTCGATATTGGAGCGTATGGGAAATTTTCAGATTCCACTATTTTTAAAGAAAGCGAGTTTTTTAAGAGGCTAGAAAATAACGAGTTGAATATTCCGGAACCAAGTCCCTTACCTGGGACCGATGGTCCTCCGATGCCGTTCGTTTTTGTAGGGGACGAAGCTTTTTGTCTCATGATCTATTTAATGAGACCGTTTGCAAGAAAAAATCTGACTTATTTGAAAAAAATATTAAATTACAGATTAACAAGAGCAAGACGGTATATCGAATGCACTTTCGGCATTTTTTCAAATAAATGGCGCATTTTCCATAGGCCTTTAAATGTAGATTTTGAATTGGCAATAGACATAGTAAAAGCCTGCATCATTTTGCACAATATGACGAGAGAGCGGGACGGATTTAGATTTGAAGATACGTTGACTGTAACCGGCCTGGAAGATATAGAAAAATTGAACAATTCGAGAGGAATTCTTACTTCCGGAAATACTGTACGAGAAGCTTTTGCCAGATATTTTTGTAATGAAGGAAGCGTTTCATGGCAGGATTCAAAAATTTAATTTTCTCCTCCTTTTTTTCCCTGGAAACTTTGTTCTTTAATCATAAAAAATGATTTTCAAATATATATATATATATTTTTTAAAGCTAGATAGTGATTTTTTAAAGCAATGTTGCAATCCCATAGAAAAAGTTTCGGTCATATTTCTGTTTCCATTAGTCGTTTTAATTAATATTTCCATACGTTTCAATGTCGACACACGAAATAAAGTAATAAGAAAAGAAATTTATTTTATTAATTTGTACTAATATTTTCGTTTAGTGGGATATTTTTTTTTTTTTTTTTTTGTAATATGCACCTTTAAAGGGTAATAATCTTTTCAAGTTAAATGTATAAATATTAAATATGTTCATCGTGTAGAAATATGTAAATATAAATAAGAAAAAAATTCTGAAAAAAAACTATTTTTTTTTTTAACTTACCGAAATCTCTTTGATTTTCCGGAGTTATGTCATTGAAATCGGATTTTAGAATCTGCGCAACATTCCGCCATGCTTTATCCTTTTCATCTTTATTCTTATATCTTTCATCGCTAAGGTCCCAAATTGGTGGATTTCTCTCTACCTCTCCAATTAACAATTCGGTATCAATATCCTTTTCCATTTCAAAAACAAATGCACTCAGATTTTTTTTTTTTTTAATTTCACAATTTTTCGATTTAACCGAAAATACTGAATCAACACTATTTACCGACTGGCCCGCACAAGTATTTTTCAATGCACTTGACTGGTCAAGCCACTGACAAAAAGTATGAAAAAAAATGAAAGAATGAATGAAAGAACCATAACTAGAATCAGGAGAATCGGAAGGGTAGCTTGCTTTAGGCAAAGATCATAGACCTCAAAATGGACTAAAATGACCGTTAGACAAAATCAGGAAAACCCGAAGAACAATCCGCAGTGCCGAAAAAGTTATAAATCATGTTTCGAAGTAAAACTTATGAATAAAAAATCCGCAAAAGAATAGAAATGACAAAAAATATGATCGGATTAAAATTTCTTTTCATACAAGGGGATCTAGTTCCAAGAAAAGTTATTCAAGGTCAAATCTTTTTTTAGAAGTTAAATGAAGCAGAAGATTCGGATGTTAAAATAGTTTACACTGCACTAATAACTACATTTTCCAAACCATTTAAAAAATAACGTTGTTAATTAAACATCACACATTAACTTCAATAAATTTTTTTATAACACTAATAATTTTGGAAATTCAAAAATCACCGTAAAACTTGCCTAAAATAAAAATTAATTATCAATAATATTGATTTTTGCAATGCATTATAATTGCCTATATAAAATTGTTAAAAGTAAAAAAGTCACACTATTTTTTATATCATTTTAATCAGGGAGAAGAGTAGATTACGATTCTGATTAAATAAAATACAAAAAAAAATCATTTATGAAAAAAGTCATTTTTTTAACACATAAAAAGTAATTAAAATAAGGGTGAGTCATAAAAACGCGCCGATCATGTGAAAGGTTCCATTTAACTCAATAGGAATTGTCATGCGCAGCGTATTGTCATCGGCAGGGCAAACGCGATGGCTCTGCCGATGACCTTGGCACGCCGAGCGTATGCGTATCATGTAGACAGCTCCATATACCCCAATGGAGCAATAAAAACGCGCGTATGATACGTGCGTATGATACGCTCCATGTGGAAGGAGCCTAAGGATTTCTTTATTGAAACTTGAGTCGGTTTAAAGTTTAACCGTATCAGGTGACGGCTGGCTAACAAATAGGCCGACAAAATGGCTGAGTCCACGCACAGCCACAGACGTGTATTCCTACAAGTCGCGACCTTAATTCGGTACTGACGTGTAGGAATACACGTCAGTCACGAATTAAGGTCGCGTTCACGGATTACTTATAATGGGTTTTTTGCCCGTTACAAAATATAACCAGGAAGCGAGATTTCTATTTGAAAAACTTAAGAAAATTACAAAAATTACACACAACCGTAACCCGTTAGTTTAGGTGGATAGAGCAGTCGGGGCTATACCGAAAGGACCGGGGCTTCGACTCTCCGACGGGTTACGGTTTGTGTAAATTTTTGCAGTTTTCCCACGTTTTTCAAATAGAAATCTCGCTTCCTGGTTAGATTAGTCTGTGCTATTCGGAAAATAGTTTATAAAAATAATTTCTAGTCAGTCATTATTCCATAAAAGATGTTAAGCGCGCTAGAAAAGTTTTAAAAAATCCCTTTCAAATAAACACGGCGGCTTAGTTAAAATTCGGCAACAAACTTTAAGGAAAGTCTAATATTTTGCCGGTTTTTTCAAGAAATTCCAGCTCCTTCCTCCTATCTTTAGGCACTTCGTTGGCTAGAAAAAACCGGCGGTTCACCGTCCGGTTTTTTTAAAAAAAAAAGGTTTTTTAATTATAATAATCTTAAACGTTAATATTGCATTAATGGAGCGAAACTTATACCAAATTGTTCCTTATTATTAGAAGAAGTCGAAAATACACGTTAAATATCTCGGTAAGCTTAAATTACGTGAATATTCGCAAAATGAACCGATTGTTTGTTTTTTTACATCGGCCATTTTGTTTTTTATGTAAACAACATTAAATTTTGCGAATATTGACGTAATTTAGCTTACCGACATATTAACATGTATATTCGACTTCTCCTAATAATAAGGAACATTTGGTATAAGTTTCGTCCCATTTAATGCAATATTAACGTTTAAAAATATTAATTTTAAAACACTTTCTTTTTTTTAAACCGGACGGTGAAACGGCGGTTTTGTCTAGCCAACGAAGTGCCTTACGTTGTCCATGGAATAGTTTCCGAATTTTTTGCACGCTCCATAAAGTCATCGACTTTAATTGTTTCACTACACCTATTTCTTGGAGTGAGAGGATGGCTTGATTCAGCATGTCGTGCAGTCTTCTGTGGTCTGATTTTCACTGGTACCTGGTCTGCTATTAGCAAGGGAATTGTTTCCAATCTTTAATTTCTGTAAACTATTCCATCGTGGTGATCGTTTCCAATTTTAATTTTTGAAATTAAGGAAGTACTTCTTTCGCAAACGATGTCATTTTGGCTTCATATTTAAATACTCCTTTCAAAGCTACATCTGTCACGAAACCTTCTTCATTTTTTTTTCCGGCATTAGTAACATGAAATGTCCACCAATTTTCATTCTTTTTTGATCCCATTAATAGGCTCCAATGATAGGCTGCTAGCCCGTGCTGATCCCTTTTGCCTTTGACAGACATTTCCGCTCTGTGGTAAAGTTCGACGTACACTCTCGGTTTATTTCCATCTTGAAATGAATCATTTAAGGCACAGTAAAAGATTCAACATAGTGTTCTCAATAGGGTTGTTTCACATAATTAAATTTAATTTTTTAAACCGCCTAAAAAGTTAGAGGAAAAAATAAAAATGCATTCTGAGTTGTGATTTTTTTGTTTCAACTTGTCATTAGCTCAAAAAAATAAAAAAAATCGGGCGAAAAATTGATGCATTTGAAACGATTTCGAAAAGCGGGACAAAAACAAACGGCCTTCATTTACCAATTGTTTTTATCGTTCTGTTATTTGCCTTCAGCGCGTAATAAGAAATACATAGTCGCTAATTCTCAAGGTGCAGAACGATAAAAACAATTAGTTCAAAAAAGGCCATCCCGCTTTTCGAAATTATTTCAAATGCATCAATTTTTGGCCCAATTTTTTTTATTTTTTTTCAGCTAATGGCAATCTGGAACTAAAAAATTTCAACGCAAAATGCTTCCGTATTTTTTTCTCGAATTTTTGAAGCGGTTTAAAACATAAATTAAATTGTGTGAAACAACCCTATGGCCTGTGACGTCACACTCGTCTATATTAACCAGGATTGGCTGAGACCTTTCTACATCATCCGTCTATTTTTAACGAAAACTAATTAGCAGCACCATTTCGGGTGTATTTTAGGTAGTCCGGAGTGATTTACCATTATGTACCTTTTTCCTCTTCAATTTCATAAGAAGAGTATATAAATTTGGTTTTGATTGAAGGTACCTCCGTTAAATTTAACGGAGAGCAAAGCGAACGGTTTTTTGCGGGGGTAACTTTTCAATCTAAATGTTTAGTGCAGTTCTATAATAGGGTGTCGCTTAAAAAGTCCATTTTTGTTTTTCGGTCGTGCCACCCTCTAATTTGGTTTCAATATAGAACAGATTTACGAATTAAAATTTCAGCTCCATCGCTCAAGGATCATATTTAAGGGGTCGCTCATATAATTTTTATTTTATTTTATTTTTATTTTTAAAAGTCAATCGCCATATAATTACATTGGATCAAGCACCACTAGAACGAGAAGAGCATGAACATGTTTATGTTCATGCTCTTCTAGTTCTTGAAAATAAACCAGCATATTGTATTTTACGCATTTGACCCGCTGAATTCAAATATAGAACCGAAGAATTTCTAGCTGTTACCGTTTTCGACCTATTCAATAGCCAATTTGGGCTAAAATGGCGGTTTAGCTACATTTTAGCCACTAAATAAGTCGAAAACAGATCTGAATTCATCGGTGAAAATATTAAAAATATAATGTGCTGGTTTCTTTTGGAAAACGGAAAATGCGTGATCTTGTTTAGTGGTGCACGGCCCAATGTAAATTATATGGCGAAATGGGCGGGCACTTGAGCGACCCCTTAAACGAGCTGAAATTTTAATTCGTTAAATGTGTTATAAAGTGGAACAAAATTAGAGGTGGCACGGTCGAAAATCATAGATTGACTTTTTAAGCGACACCCTATTTTATAAAAGTTACGGAATTTTCCGAAAATTCTAATTTGAATCTTAGTGGAAAAAAAAACTTGATAACTCAAAGTATAAGTCCATTTTTAAAAGAAAATATTGTTTGGATTATTGCTAATTGGTGGATACATAACCCTTAACACACTCTTAACCTTCAATATCCTGAAGAAATGTCAGTGCAGTCAAATTGTGGATGATCTTACGGCCTCAGTTTTACCTATTTTAAAACAATATTTAGCTGAAGGAAAACTCTTTATTTATTATGACGTTGATTTCTTCGGGGGTTATGCATTAGGAACTTTTAATGGTAAAAAACTTAATTTGACATGTTTTACGTGAATGTATTTCAACTCATCAGGACTACAATGAAAAAAAAATTCATATGTTTCAATGACAACCATGTGACTATTACAGTGATTTCAAAACAAGCACCGGCACCAGAAATTTTTTAAAAATAAAATCGGCATCGGCATCGGAATGTTTTTTAATTTTTTTTTTTTTCGTTGGTGCTGGCACCAGAAACGGTTTCGAAAAATCTTTAGTGCTAGCATGGAGACTGGCATCAGCTTCGACGTATTTTCTCCGAAAAAAAAATACTCGAAAAAATGGGTATTGTGAGAAATAAAGTTTTATACACGTCATTGTGTCATAAATAGAAAGTTACTTCAACTGGTTTATTTTGAAAAAAAATATGTAGTTAAAACAGAAAAAATTAAAAAAAAAAAAAACAAAAAAATCAAACATTTGGTGTCGTTCAAGTATTCGTAAGTACCTAAGGGATGAAGGCGGTTCTTCGAAAATCTTACGCTAATGTTAAATCTCCCGAGAGGAAGAAGAGAGAGGAAGATTACGTAATACTTGAATGGCCCCAGCGTAGAGAGGCTTTTTTCATGTACATAACCATTGCACGTATTAAGAAAATACAAATTCAAAACAAAACATTTATGAATTTAGTACAGTCGGCCACCACGGCACCATGGATGGTCCGTAAAAAATCACATCGGCACCGGTACCGGCACCAGATGTCCGTAAATAATTATAGTGACACTGGAATCGGAACCGGAACCAGCTTCGGACCCCTGATTTGGATAAATACATGTTAAATTTAAAAATTAATAACGAGATCAAAAAGTTGAAAATATCACCGTTTAAAATCAAAATAATGATACTAGCAGGCAGACATTTTGAAGACACGTGATAAGAGGAATGACGTAATTAAGGTCAGGTATTGTGAGAAGGCTAACATGAAATATTAAGGAGAACTACAAGGAAAGAGGAAATCAAATTAAAACCGTTTAAGAAAGCTTTGATAAATTAAATTTCATGGTTTAGAATCGTTTTGTATGTTAAAAACGTTGGTTAATCGGACGATGTTTGCCGTTTCTAAAAACTATTTTTTTTTTCTTTGTAGTCCTGATGGGTTGAAAAACATTCACGAAACATGACGAATTCAGTTTTTTACCATTAAAAGTTCCTAACCCCCGAAGAAATCAACGTCATGATAGTAATTAAGCTTAAAGGAACGAATTAAATTTTAAATATTATCAACTCTTGTGAAGGAAAAACATATCGCCTTTTATAATATTATGATTATTAGAAATCATTGTTAAATTGAAATTATAATATTAGAAATAATTGAGATGTGTATGTGCATTAATAAATACTCCTCTACTGGGCCGATTGTGGCGTGGGGGTTGTTACTGTCTAGAGCAGCTTCCATCCTGTGGGCGCCGGGATAATGTGGGATTTCCAAAAGTCGTAACCAATTCAGTGTCTGAGCTGAACTGAGAGAACGAGTATATGCTATAATGGCCATGCCCAATAATTTAATCCAACAATAAAAGTGATATTATATGTGTACGTGCATATGAAAACCTCCCATTTGTACAATTCGGATAGTTTGTTTTGGTTCGAAAAACTTATTTGTTTACAAAAGGTTTAAAAAACAAAACATACTATCCGGATTATATAAGTGGGAGGTTTTCATACGAACGTACATAATTATGCTTCAGTCCAGGCATTTGATAAAAAGCCTGAATTCTGTGTTGTTAATTTTTGCCAAGGAAGATTAGTTACCTTGACGAGTCGTTACCATTCTGATAATCTAATATCCTTCTGCTCTGTAAAAGTTAAAACCAGATTCTTTTAGAGGTGCGAAACCGTACTGAAAGCGTATTTGATAAAATTCTGTACTATCAATGCAGCCATTTTAGTCATCTTACATGGCGTTTTTTTGTAAGTACGAATTCGCACTTTAAAAATCATCACCCGTTTACGGCTTCATGTAAAATGACTAAAATGACTGTGCGGAAGTTCCGCACTTTAGTAAAAACCGCCGTTTACGGCTCGTCAGTAAATCAATCCTGGTTATCTCATTATCTAAATTTCAATTTCTTTTTCCCCATTGGTTCAGGCCTCCAGGAGAAAAAAAAAAAAAGAAAAAAAAGAAAAGAACCAACACATTTCAAAATCGATGAATCAACTCCAAGTCTCCAAACCAGACATGGAAAATCAAACTTTTTTTAACTTGAGTTATGGTTTAAAAAAAAAAAAAAAAAAACTTATGGAAAACATGAGCAGAGTTAAAAAAAAGAAGTCGATTTTGTATGTCTGCTTCAGAGTCTTGGGTTGATTAACAAATTGAATAAAGTCACTTCAAACACATGTCACTTTTTTTCCCCCCCATCCCAAGGAGAATGCCATCGTACATAAACAGTAAACAGTAAACAATTGTAAACAGTTTGTCCCTTCTTCGATGCCACATAAAAAGGTTTATTCCTTCTTGACTTGTTAATTTAAATTTTTCCTGTTAATCCCAAGTAAAATGACATTCTTCTCCTTCGATGGGATGGCACCCACAATGCTTTCCTTGTTGACTTGTTATTAATTTCCATATTATTTTTTACCATCTTATGTAAAATGACATAACCTCAAACACAAATTGCACGACATTTCGAATGAGGCGCTCTTCGCACCTTGAAGCCTCCTTGACCTTTATATTATCGAAAGTCGTCATCCTGAAATATCTGAAAATCTAAAAAAAAAAAAAATTAATTTATTAAAAATTATCTTTTCTCTTTCCCGACGAGGGGACTCGGGCTTACCTGAAAGATAAAAAATTTTACACAAAGTGTCTTTGCAATTTTTTTTTTTTTAAATAAGGTAAAAGCACCAATTATTGACCAGTCCATAAGCTAAACACGTATACCATAAAAGGAAGTCGTGTTTAACTTATGGACTGGTCAGTAATTGGTGCCTGGTCAATAATTGGTGCTTTTACCTTATTTATCTGATCATTTGAATCGATGAAGAATCCCAAGGAAAAAAAATCACATCACAAGAAAAAAAAAAATTAATAAACATACACAAGTTGCCCGGTCAGACATTTTGAATTCAAAGGAAAGTCGGTTTCTGAATCGACATGACGCGTTAAAACGTCTCCTTTGAAAACTGTTTGATAATCTTCGCGCCGATCGGAAAACCGAGTGTTTCGAACAAATTTTTCAACCCTCTTTCAAGGGTATAAATTGGGGGTGAAAAAAAAATTTTGAAATATACAGAATGCTCCGAATTTTATCAGGATTCTAAAAAAAAATTTAAAAAAAATGATTTTCTATGTTAAAAAAAAAAAGTTTGTATCAGCCGCAAACTGATTAATCATTATATCGAATTTTCATTATGCGCACTCGATAGGCATAAGAATTCGATAATTTTTAATGCAATTTGCGACAGATAAAAGTCTTATAGAATTCAAATGAATTCGAAAACCATAAAACATTTTCCACCCTGTATATTAATCCAATCATCATTTTTTTTTTTTTTTTTTTTGCGAACTTACTTTTCATTGAACGCATTAGATTAGAGTTACTTTTGATCTCACGTCAAAAGTCTCCTGGAATCAAGAGTTATTTTTATATCTTCATTCCAGATTACATAAGGACCTTCACATGGGATAAGAAGCTGGAGACTATGGTGAAAAAGTCTGTCATCATGGGAGGTCAAGGAAAGCAGCCTACCATTATACAGCCTTAAGACTACAGGGACCGCTTCATAGCTGCCATGCATCGGTATTTTCTGCCGGTCCCTGACAGATGGTCAGGAATGGGGAAGAACACGGAATCCTGAGATTCGCATTCTCGGAAGAGTGATTCTGTCTTCGAATCTTAAGTCATAAGGTAGGAATTTTTTTAGCAAATTATTAAATTATATATTGAAAAAAAAAAAAAAAAAAAAGAAGAATTTGCAATTTTACTCGGATGTCCCAAAGCCCGTTGTCAGTGTAATAATTAATGAATTTTTTATATAAAAATCTATACTTATATAAAGGAAAGTCGGATTTTCGTCGTGTCTGTCCGCAAAGACGATTTTCCATGTTCGAAAGGGCCCACAAATCCGGTTTTTGGAAACCTCGAAGCGCTATATTGGAACGTTACAGGAAAAATCGAAAAACCGGAAAATTCGAGCCCATTCCTGGGAAAATCGTACTTTTGTACGGAAAACGAAAATCTTTTTACGAATCCAACGATCCGTTTCGACAACGTACCTAAACCTGTGTTCAATGATTTTTTTCAACGTAAAAAGAAAGGGAAGATTCTTAGAAGACCCACGGCACCCTTTTCAGTCATCATGTCATTGTCCAATATTTATGACTGAAATCTTTTGTCACAGGTTTTTTTTTTTATTTTTTATTTTTTATTTTTTTTTTTTTTGAATTATTTGCAGGATTTGAGACACGGTGGTTAGGTTTCTCAATGCTTTTGTTTTTTTTCCTGGTCTTGCTTTTTTTTTTTTCCTTTCGCGAATGCGCGAGTGACGAATATTAACCCCTTCCTGTCTAATGCATCCATATGGATGCACCAGCAAAGTCAAGGAAAATAATAATAAAATTGGTCAGATTTTGACGAAACTTCGTAGGTGGGGGTATTTAAGGGTGCCCTTCTCGAATTTGAAGTCAGAATTTACCGATTTTCAGAAACAAAATGGCGGCAGACCCTTTAATGGCAGAACCTAATAACTCAAGTTATTTTTTTTATTTTGACAAGTAACTCTTTAAAAAAAGTTATTAGTTGCCCTTGATAATTGCCCATAGAAAGTATTACTCGGAAAAAAACAGATAGATGAAACGGATATTGCGCCTATTATTAGCTTATGGCGATTAGTATAGCGACTTTTAGAGCTATTAAAAAAATAGCTTTTTCTGAAGTTTTTCGTAAAAATATCTTTGTAAGGGGCCTTCTTGGGCTCCTACGTCGAAATAGACTCAAAATTCGAAATCTCTGACCTCGAAAACAGTTAAAACATAGTTTGAAATCCCTAAAAAATAAAAAATTGAGATTACGGCGTTACATTTAACTCCTATACACGGATTGCCTAACTTTGGGTTGCAAGGCGCCGTACTTACTAGGATGAGTTTAGGACCTCTCTGATATCCAGAAAAAACATTTGCATCAGTCTTATAAATTCAGTCCGGGAGAGCCCAATCTTAAAATTAGGCCTAGACGGGAAAGGGTTAAATACTATTTATTTTTTGGATTGTTTTTTGAACCCGATAATGCCTCATTTTTTTCTATTTTACTTGGTCAAAAATTTGGAGCTCCCGAAATTTTTTTTTAAACTTGCTTATACTTAAAAAAAAAAAAAAAAAAGTGTTTTCGATTTGAGTGCAAAAGCGCCAGAAAAATTTTGAAACATTTTTTTTTAACGATTTAGGGGTGGCGCAGAGCAAAAAAAGGGCCTAAGACACAATTTTTTCTTACTACTTATGAAACGAAAATTTGGAGCGTTTTTCCGTAATTGAATTTTACAAAAATGGACAATATAAGTACTTTTGACGTTGTAAATGACGAACCCGATTTTTCGGGCTTAATTTTTATTTGTCCAAATTTGGAGCCTCCGAAATGTTTATTATTTTTTTTTAAGTTGCTTATACTTATGGAAAAAAGCCCGAGGAACACGAATTTCACTATCCCCGGACCAACACCAGAGTAGGGGTAATCTATGTAGAGGTCATGTTCAATGACATGATTTTTACTCAGAACACTCAGACTAATAAGGATCTTTTGTGTTTCATTAAAAACCAAGTTTGCACTTATACCCCTCGGGGTATATTACCCTGTTTCTTTCAATTCATTTAGATTGAGGCCTACAACACATTAAAGATTTGCACTGTGCGTTAAAATCCACATTACACGACTCCCAATTTTTATTATACCCGGGGAAAAACGTTTTTATAACATTATACCCCTCGGAAAAAATCGGGATAGTGAAATTCGTGTTCCTCGGACTTTTTTCCATAGGTATAAGCAACTTGAAAAAAATAATAAAAATTTCGGAGGCTCCAAATTTGGACATAAATACATATATGATTGCGTAACCAGCTGTAGGGCCTCCGCAATACAGGGTATAAATGAATTACGCTGAACAAGTCGCGGAGGCCGGCGAAGCGGGCCGCAGCGGCTTGTTACCGTATAAATTTTGTTTTCTCGGTTAAAAAAAAACAAGACTTATGCTGGAAAACTGCTATAGGAGCATCTTAAAAACCTGTTTACTGACTAATAGCTCCCTTTGAGTAATAATGAGCTCTGTTATTTGCTATGTTATAAAGTTGGAATTTACCAACCATCCGCCATCTTGAATTTTGGTTTTTTTTTTAAATCCTGACTTCATATTCAGTTTCAGCAAGTCAAAGTACCCCTAGTTACATGGTTTTTACAATCTTTTAAGAAAATTGAAGCTTTGCAGGGTTGCAAAACTGGTGGTCCGTGGGATCGGGTATGTTCTAGTTGCGCCCCGCGGTCAGTTTTCTGGAATTTCATGGCATAGTTGCGCCCTGTTATTTTATGGGCCCTTAAATTTGATAGCACAGTTGCGCCCCATTAAATTTTACCTGAAAATCTTCAGGTAAAAAAAAAAAAAATTTAATGAAAAGTAGCACATTGATAAGAATTAAAGGATGAAAATAATATTTCAACGAAATATCATGTGTAAGTCAAGCGCACGTCTTTACTTGAGTTAATTTTTAATAACCATTTTTGATACAACGTATTCATTTCGTATTACTCTTCTTTAAGCAGACGGGTGTTTTTATTATTTATGAATTATTTTAATTCAATTAGGCCTAACAATGGAGTTTATGTTAAGCGAAAAGGGGAAAAAGTTAATATTACACAATTCGTACAAATTTAGATTTGGAAAAAAACGGCCCTTGGATTACGTTATCGGTGTACAAAAAAAAGTTGCGATGTTTCATTAGTTTGTGATGTGAATGAAACGATCATATTAGATAGTGTGAATACTCATAATCATGCTCCCGACGAAAATTTAAAAAAACAAATTGTATCAAATAATCTTAAAAGAAAAGCCACCGACAATTTGACTGAAAAACCGCTGAAATTAATCAGATCGAAACGCCCGAAAATGTTGATATGTAAAAAATTTCGAAATTTTAAAACGGATACAAATATATGTTATTTTATAATTTGAATTCTTTTTTTTTTTTTTTTTTTTCTGTCAACAAAAGGGCGCAACTAGGAATAAATTTTTAAGGGGATTAATTTTACGGGGCGCAACTATGCCTTGCCAAGAACGGGGCGCAACTGTGCCTTCATTGAAACTGACCGCGGGGCGCAACTATGCTCTGCCCGTGGGATCATTGGGCTGCAAAGGGCTAATCCTATTTTGGGATTAAGCTTAATGCGTAAATAGAGGCACAACATAATATTTTTACTTCAGTTTTTTTTTTTTTTTTTTTTTTTTTTTTTTTTTTTTTTTTTTTTTTTTAATAGACACTGTCAAATATACTCTTTTTTTATTAAAAAAAAAAAAAAAAGCGGTAATTAGCTGAAAAAATCCAAGAAATAATAAATAACTATTTTTATCTTCATTTTTCTTTTTGTTTGAAGTATTTTTTTCCAAATGAATCTCATATCTTCCAATTCGTCAATGTTTTAACTTATGTACTTAAAAAATTAGTATCTAAAAATCATAATTTAATTCACTTTTTTTTTTCCTTTTCAGTTGCTTGGATGCTGATCTTCGAACATTTTTCGGGGGTTGCGTTTCGGTTCGGTTCGCATACTTTTTTTCGTAGGCAACCATTCGAACGGTAGCCTAGGTCGGGGTCGCGGTAAAGTTCGTCTTTTTTTATTTTAATTTTAAATTTTATATTTTAAATGAAGTTATTTTTTAATGCCGTCCGGGAGCGTTTCGCTAATTAATAATGTAACCCCTGATGAAATAGTCTACAACGCCCAAAAGGAGCCTGAAGCCATGGAGCCACCAGAGATCGGGAGCATCAAGCCGGCTACAGTGAGGGGTTACCGCATCCGTGTTCGAGAACTTCGGTGAGTGATTTTAATGTTTTTTTTTTCTTTTTTGCCCTCCTCTGAAAGGAATTTTCTCAGGCCATTTTGAAGCTCTGAAAATTCTTTTCCTTCGTAGCGGGTTTTGTCGCTGCAATGATTTGTCCCCTTGGCTAATAGATGAGGTATTTCAATCCACTAGAATTTTAAAAAAAATTTCCGAGATTAAAATTATGAGGCGTCGTCATATCCCGGATAAAGTTAGAATCGGTCTTATTTGTCCTGGTAGAAAAACATAATTTTAATCTGGGACATTTTTTAAAATTTTTTCTTCATCTCGTTATTATAAATATCGTTAAAAGCGTTAAAATCGTTTTGGATGTTGAGATTGTAAGATTGTTCTCTTTAAACTTAATGTGAGACATTTCGTAAAAGGTCGGGTATAATTTCTCAAAATTGGCTACTCTTTTATTTTCTGCCTACTTTGTCTGCCAGATGAGTATTTAGAGCACTGGGCTCTCTTTGTATTTGCCATCTTCACTTTACGAAGAGATGATGGGACGGAAGATGACTTCATGAGAGCTGATTAAGCATTGAAAGCATGTATCTCTGGTACCTAACGTTTTTACGGTAGGGGAGATAACGTATAATGTGCATGTGAATTCTTGTTTTTTCCTTGGACAATTTTGGAAAGTAAGTACGCTATCGTTCCAAAAATAATAATTGTGCTTGGTTTTCGGGATTGGAACAGAAATTAGGCATTCATCTCATGCCAAATATTTATATTATTGCCCGACGTTTCGATAACCATTCGTTATCTTCTTCATTGTAAATCTTCTTGGTTATCGAAACGTCGTGCAATAATATAAATATTTGGCATGAGATGAACGCCTAATTTCTGTTCCAATCCCGAAAACCAAGCACAATTTTGGAAAGCTTCCCGTTATAATCCTCAAAGGGGAACGCTGAATTTGCCCAGAGTGGACCATACCGCGGAATGGACAATGGGAGATGTCCATTCACATTAGGGTGGTTCTTATTTTGGAAATTTTCATTTACGCAGGTGCCACCCCTAAATTTTTTTATTTTATATGAGATAAAACTGAAATTTTTTGGTTGTTACGGGATTCTTTCGAACTAGAGGCTCGATGAGGCACGCTTTGCCGTCGAGTAAAAAATTTGGAAAAATGAAAGGAAATTTATCTCATGAAAATAAAAAAGTTAAGGGGACACCTCCGAAAATACTAAAATTATTTTTTTTGGTTTTTCTAATTAAGACACTTAAAGCGGAAAAAAAAGGGAAAAAAATGATTTATTACTATTCTGTCAAATCCAACTCTGGGCTGCAGAGCTAAATAGACCCCACTGTAAATTTGAGTGGGGATGTGGGGGGATTATTACTATTGTATTTTTTTTTTATTTTAAATGACATAGGCTATCGCAGTTTTAAAATTAAACAGTTTTGTACTTCTGTGACAAAATGATGAAAATATTGATGTTAACGTGATGAAAACAAAGCTATTAGTATATTTGCTAAAAATTACAATGAATAATAAACATTACCTTGCTTCTGATAGTTCGACATTTTTACTTCGGAACAAGGCTTTTTTACGGTATCTAGTAAATTACTTCCCTCGAGAATACTTTCTAATCACTACCATAGAATGGGGTGAAGTTTAAAGGAAATTCGAAAAAAAATATTCTAGGTTTATTTTAGGCACTAAAATAAAACTTTCTTATTTCATTAAGTGGATATTGTTTTTGGAATACTTAAGTAAAAAATTATATTTTTAGTGCCTAAAATAAACCTAGAATTTTTTTTGAATTTCCTTTCAACTTCACCCCATTCTACGGTAGCTGACCATTTTTTGTTAGGAATAAATGAGGGAAACATTTGCGTGTCTGGTATAGTTTTGCTTTGTGCAAACCTATCATGACTAATTCTATCATGACTTTTCTTTTCACTGTACTTTTTTTCGGTTTTTTTTAGTGTGTCCCAAAAAGAAATTTATGGTGTCTAAAATGGATTGCTGTTCCGCGTAACTGTTCGAATCTTTGTGAAATAATGTTTCCAGTTCTGGAGGCGCTTGCGTACTAGCCTGTACTGCTTTTCTTTTTAAATTTCCCCTACACCGTCGCAAACCCCTTTACCATAAGCAGTTGCTAAAAAATGCCACTTGGGGGTAACTTTTCAATCTTTTAAATGGAATTGCTTTCTTTCTTCACCCATATTAGCCCGACGACCACGTGAAGGTCGGCGTTAATGGCGAAAATTCGACTGCAGATGCATTTCATTTTAAGATTTTATTTAAACTAAACCCGAGAAAAACTAATGAAAAACAAAAAAACCGAAGCAACATGTTCGCATTCTCAAATCATGGGGAGAGAAGGGGGGAAAGCCTAATGACGGTTTGGTTCTCTATTTTTTTAATAAAAAAAGTTTTGAATTTAAGAAAAAGACGGAAAAAAAGAAATACAAAAGAACCACCGCGTCATCAATACATAAAGTACATCATACATAAGATGTTTAAGAACTCCATACTAAAATATAACACTTTTTTTCAAATTGAAATAGTATATTACAACACAAGAGCTGCAAAAGAAAAAATTGTCCGTCGAGGCCGATTTTGAGGCCCGAGCCGAAGGCGAGGGCTTTAAAAAGGTCTCGACGGGTAATTCTTTTGCAGTTCTTGTGTTGTAAGCTACTTTTCATCACAAAGCACAGCGCAATAAAGGTTTTTCTAAAACGCACTAGTGCGGAAAAATAAGTTTTCTGCACTGAGTGATGAAAAATTATTTTTAAATGTTAAATTATATGCGTTTTTCTTCCTGAGGAAGCGGTCTTTTAGCTTGAGGAAATCGAACTTATACAAGTTCAAACAAAATCATCTCAAGCTTAAGGTCCCTTCTTTCATCACTCGCACCCCGAGACCTTCAGCAAAATTCAAAAATTATAAGGTCAGCGAACTCCTTCTTTATTGCATTTTCTACCCAGTCCTTCTCTTTCAACGATTCCTTCCCGAAAAATGCACAAAACATTTCATGGCTTATGTGTAAGTTAATTTATATCCTCCTCAGAAAGGAGGCCACGAGAGAGGACATCGATCCATGCTGACAAGATTTGTGAAGGAAACTCTTTATGTACGAGGGGAGTAAAAAAAACGGCACTGATTTTCGTTAACACAATAATATTATCAAAAAATTCCTGCTTTTCTCTATCTCTTCCAAATTACATACAATCTTCATCAACTACTCCATGTTCCAGACCTTGCCCAGGACTTTGGGGAAATTCTGATTAACTTTCTTTTGAGGAGGAGGTGGAAGAGTTTTCGGTTGGGCATCTCGACTGATGAAGTTAATGGCAACATTAGAATTTGTTTTTTTGTTGCTGTTTGGATTTTTGTAGTATCCTTCAGAGACAAATTTTCTGGCCATGGTTTTCATTGATTGCTCAGCTCTTGGCCATTGCTTATTTCTGGAGCGGATTTTTTTTAAGAGTATGAACTACCATTTTCTGTACCTGTAATGAAAGAAGAGTAAAAGCTTAAACGGAAAATACGGACAGCATTATGAAAGAAAGTTAAAACTGAATTCCGCCGAATTCATGAAAGTTAAATAGAGATCCAAATATCCACAGTTTAGGCTTAACCAACAATATCTTTTTTATTTACTTAATGATACTTGTGATACTTTTCCCGGCGATTTTGAGTGTTCTATTTCAATTTATTCAGTGGTTACATACGTAATCCCTCGTTACTTGCAACGCACCTTATTTTATTCGGTACCGCTTGCCGGTTCCTTCCAGCCGTCTTGCGGGGGAAGTCAAGTTTCCCAACAGCTCCGTCTCCAAAAGCTCTATTCTGCCTCTTATTACGGGCAAAATAGCTTTTAAGACACTCTTCTTTTCCATGACTCTGGAAATTTTTAAGATCGTGTCACGTGTAATAGGGATTTTTGGGGTTTTGCGGTCAGGTTTCGTGTCTGTTGCATCCTTAGCCGCAGGTACATGAATCGTCTATTAAAGTCAAATATTGAGAGATAAAAGTCCGGTCTCCCCGGCTTTTCGATCTTTGGAAATTTTTAAGGACTTTAATTTCCGGGAAAGTTGTAAAATATCAATTGTAAGTAAGGGCTTGTCCACCGGGTTTTGTGTCAGAAGGGTAACGGGCTTCATAAGCTAAACATTAAACATGTTACTCTTGGGACACAAAACCCGGTGGACAAGCCCGTAATATTAAAAAATAATAATAAAATAATTACAGTTTCACAGTTTAGTTCGGCTAGTTGCATCTTTAGGGAAGGATTTTTTTCTCTCAATGCCTTCACCTCCCGCTCCATTTTTTTTTTTTTCTTCTCTGAAAAGTGCAAATTAAGTTGTTAATATAGACTTTAGATCCAATTGGTTCTAAATGTAGTTCTTCTTTTAACCTATGTTCAATGAGCTCTTCTCTTTAAGCCTCTGTTCATCGTAGTTAACGTAGTTTGTCAACTGATTTTTAATTAAATTCAGATTAATTTTTTTCCCAATCTGTTAACGTGTTTCCTAAAGTCTTCATTCAAAAAGTCTTAAAATTTAAATAAGAAATCCTAAATCCGATAAGTGTATTCAGTATATCCTCCATGTGGTAACAAATACACTTTCATCTGCTACATTTTTATTTTACCGTTCAGCAGCTTTGAAATGAATCGAAACTTATGAACATAAACGGTGAATCCTTGAAATTATATAAAAAATGTCCAACAGTTCGGTTCCAGCATCCCCCAGATACTTTCACAGTATGTGGGAGAAGGGTTCCAATAGATAAATCCTCTCGCTTAAACGATTCTTCGTAGCTTCGCTAGGCCCTAATGACTATATCCGATCATGGGATATATCGTAAGTAGAGGCAAGACTTTTTAGAGGAAAAATTTCTTTTTAAAAATTAAATTTTAAATAAACTTACCTACGATGATGAGATGTTTCGTCCCATTGCATATTATATTAGTATGAGTTGCGACAAAACTGTAAAAAAAAAATATATATTTTCTGTGATGAATTAGCTGGCGCAACTTCGACGCTCGGCGGGCGTTTGCTTAAATCTTGATCGCCAGATTTTTCAGGTGATTCCCCTTCTGTAACGAAAATAAAACTGATATCGACTGCTCCGAAGAAAAAGTCCCTATTTTTTTTTTTTTTTTAGCAGTACAAGAACTCCCTATCTTTTTTCGGACAGTTGAAAAACTTCCTATCTTTTTTTTTGTTAGTGCAAAAACGATCTATCGTATATAGCATTGACTATTTGAATAGATCGTTTATAAGTCATCAAAGAAAAGATAAGGAGTTCTTGTACTGCTAAAAAAAAAAATAGGGACTTTTTCTTTGGAGCAGTCGATTTAATGGTTAAAGATAATTTGCCGATGGCGCATTTAGATCCTCAGAGTGCCATGAACTCCTCGAACCTGTCTGACCCACATATACGTAAGGCGTGTGGAAGTCTTTCGACGAAGTCAAAGACTTCCAGCACTCGATCGGTGATTTCGAGAATTCTTGAATCGGTGGAATCTTAAAAAAAAAAAAAAAAATAAAATCTGTAACTCTGTGCAGAAGTGCACCAAGTCCATCCAAGGACTGCAACTTCTTATTTAAAACCCGACTTTACAAAAGGTATACAGGCTCAACGGTTGGTAGTGCTGATTTTATGCCTTCTGGTACTAAGTTTATTTTGTTGACAGGAGAAAAGTTAACTCGCAGAAGACATTAATTTGAGTTGGCTACGCTTGTATATGCTTTGTAAAATCAGGTTTTGAAATAAGAAGTTGCAATTCTTGAATGGATTTGGTGCAGTTCTGCACTGAGTTACAGGAATAATTTATATCGCCTGGTTTGGTAATGGAATTAAATTTTTAAGCAATACACTCACGGAAGGGTCGCCTAATGAAGAAGTATGTGATATCATGTAACACGGCTTTTCTTGCTCGTCCTCCAAATTGTCCCAATTGTTAACATTTAAAAAAAAAAAAAAAATAATAATAAAATAAGAAAATAAATTTTCGTACTCGGATCTGACCTTGGGCTCTTGCCTTTAGAATCTTCTGCTGCTTCTCCATTATGGCTCAAAATTAATTTTATAAAATTATTGGGAATAATGCTTTTATTTTACTAATCGAACATGAGGATGACTTAAAAAAAAATATGTTATGAAAAAAAAAAAAAAAAAAAAAGAAAAAGCGCATAATTTTCGGTAATTTTATAAAATTAATTTAGGACCATAATGGAGAAGCAGCATTCCATTTCTGAACTTTAAAGATAAAGTACTAGGTACATTATTGGCATCATTTTTTTTCTATTTTTTTTTTAAATTTTTTTGCATATGCTCAATCGGTTTTTTTTTTTTTTTTTTTAAATATTAAGATCATTTCCGATTGCTGGTTTATTGATTCGCTCCCCAGAGTTGTCACGCTTATCAATGCCATGAATCTATAACAATACCAGAAAATCAGTCTTCGGGTGTTTTTCAGACCAAAAAGCAGAAAATAATTTTGTTTTCTTGTTATAATAAAGTCGTTTAACGTAAAAAACATTTTTAAAAAAATAAAAACCAACTTTGTTTATAACGCGACCCCGGCTATAACGTGGTTTAGACTCCGGTCCCTTGGATCGCGTTATAACCGAGGAGTACTGTAATAGCTCAGTTTTTTCTGAATTATTTTTAAAAATACTTCAACTGAAGATCTAGGGATCCACATTTGTGTACGTGCATATGAAAACCTCCCACTTGCACAATCCGGATAGTTTGTTTCGATTCGAAAACTTATTTGTTTACAAAAGGTTAAAAAACAAAACAAGTTATGCGGATTGTGTAAGTGGGAGGTTTTCATATGCACGTACACATTTCTTTTTTTTTTTCTACTTCCGAAATTACGGTATCTCTCCCTTTAAAATTTTTAGTTCTGTTAATATTTCAAAGTAGTCTTCAAGGGTTATAACTTCTAAATTCTTTTAGAGGGAGAATATTTTTTCTTCCTCAAATCGATATTTGCTATGGCAGTAATGTCCTGCTTCCGTTGACCAATTGATTGAAGGGCACCACCAGAAATTCTGTACAACCACTTTTTTTTATTATTTTTGAGTATTTTTTTGAACACTAAAAATAGTGGAAAAATAAAATTGTGATAGCAGAAGAAAAGTCCCAAAAATATACAGCATTCCGGTGGTGCTATTAATTGTACTGTACCCTCCAATTATTGTGAATGTTCACATTAGGGAAAAGTCATCTAGCGTTAATGACATTCGAGTCCAGGAAGGAGAGGATGTCGGATCTTTTTTGAGTGGAACCGACGTTTCTCCTTTTAAGAGCAGAAACGTCGGTTCGCCTCAAAAAAGATCGGACACGATTTTGTCGAACAGATGCTGAAGGTGTGGAGGTTGATTTAGATGTGGGCAAAGATCCAAATAAGACTGACTGTATTAAGGTCATCTGAAGATTTGCCCAAGACAGCTTGCCTTTGTGGAAAGGTTAGCTCATCGAAGACGACTTGCTGCGTGAGCGTAACGGCTGTTGAGTTGCAAAACGTCATTTTATTGCTTGAATTTTACAAAAGTATTAAAAAGTATTTTTGTTTTAAAATTACACGGAAAAAAAAGTTCGGTTCCTGTTACTGAATGTTAAGTTGGGTCTTGTGACATCTAAACATTTGGGTTGATAATACTAAAAATTAGGTAATTATTACTAAACGTTGTTAGTCATTACGAACTCGCAGTAATAATACTAAATTTTCGATATTATTAACTCAAATGTTAGATGTAACAGGACTCAACTTAAATTTCAGTAGCAGGGACCGAACTTTTTTCTCCGTGTAGGCTTTTTTTTATCGCAATCGTGTCTTGATAATACAAAAAAAAATTAAAGTCATTACCATATCCTATAAAGAAACTTATAATCTTATGAAAAAACAAAAAAGGTAAATTTTAAATAATCAACCGCTTGGCGAAAAATTGCTTGCTTCTTCAATCCACGATCCGATTGAGTTCTGGGAAGGATTGCTCCAACAAACGAGCTAACTCGATAAAAGGAGGGCCATGATCATGGTGACTGAATGTGCGAGGACGAAAACAAAAAAAATAAACGTGGATCAGTTCGTGAGCAACAGTGTTCTTCATAAATGAAAAAAAATCCTTTTCGTTTTCTAACGCTTTACGATGTAACGCGATAGATGGCTGCACTTCTTTCCGTACGACTTTTCGGCGAGGACAAGTGTAAAAGACATCATTATATCATTATGAAGAAGAAATGAATAATAGTTACGGTATAGCGATATGTTGGAAATCGCTTCATCAAAAAATTACGATGTTCAAAGCTTTAATATCTCTCACATTTTACTAATCTTACCTTTCACTATGTGCACCTTACAAAGACAAAGAACCAATTGACGATTAGAGTGCTGTGGTATGCTTTATATCGGTTCTGCTGAAGACTGGCAAAACTTCCAAACAACTGGCAGACTCTCTATATACTCCAAACGACTGGCAAACCACTGGCAAACACTCGCAGACGACTGGCAAACACAAGCAAACAACTTGCAAACAGCTAAGACAACTAAAACAGTCCTGTAATTGGAGCATTGTTGGGTGTCGTCGAAATGACGGATGCTGCATCATCTTCACCGACACTATAACTCTGTTGATTTCTCATGCCTACACTTTCTGTGTCGCTGATGGTGTCACTGATATCAAAGAAAATTTGAATAATTTTACGTTACAGAAATATTTTTAATACACACTTTGTTGGTCTGAAAAGTTGAAACATAATTACAATTGCTTTAGATTTATAACCGACATGGTTAAAAAGTAAAATGCCTTTCGATTTAATTTATTTAATTTAATTTAAATAAATTTAATCGATTTAATCTAAATATCATTTAGAATTTAAAAGAGAATTTTTAAAACATTTTAAAGAAGCACAATGGCATTTGATTCGGCTACTGGCACAAAGGCTTGAACGAAAAATATTGCGTTTTCGAACAAAGCAAATGTGACTTTTGGAAGGAGATACAGCAGTGATCTGATGCATCATGCATAAAGCGCTGGGGAAACCCTGAAAACCGAAAAAATTAACATTGCTTCTGCTAGCAGCAGCAGCAGCAGCAGCAGCAGCAGGAACACTATTATAGATGTGTTAATGTCGTCATTGATTTCATTCTAAGGAAAAAATACAAGCTCTTATTTTGATGGTTATGTGACATTATTCGTCCTACCGACAAGGTACGTTTTTTGGAGAAATACCCACACGTCAGTGAGCAATGAGGCCGAAACATTACTGGTTGTACTGCCGACAGGTGAAGGCGTTCCAACTCTTACTGGAGGCGAATAAGGCGAGTTTGGATTGGTTGATGCTAGAATCTCTTGTGCGGGATTTTTGCTTTTTTTTTTTTTTGTCCAAGAATAGCAATTTTTTTGTAAAAAAAAA
Source organism: Liposcelis bostrychophila (assembly GCA_037577465.1). Taxonomy (NCBI): domain Eukaryota; kingdom Metazoa; phylum Arthropoda; class Insecta; order Psocodea; family Liposcelididae; genus Liposcelis; species Liposcelis bostrychophila. The sequence goes on from CM075215.1 coordinate 4,190,523, forward strand.
ACCGATTTTAAGTCAATTAATGAGAATGTCAGGATTTCAAACACCTTTCGCATCGTTCCTCTAATAATAACCTCTTCCGATTTCGAGGCACATTCGACGGGGATTTCGTTTGCGTAGTCTTCGCAAGTAAAACTCGCCATCTTCTGGAAAGAATAAACCGATTTTAAAATGAGTTAAGTAATTTCCAGTTTTTTATTTGGAGTGATATTAGGACGATTGTTCAAGAAAAAAATATTTTTTTTTTTTGGCATTTTTTTAAACAAATTTTTCCGAAACTCATCCGGCGTTGATTGTTCATTCCGTTTTTTTTTTTTTTCTCTCTCTCCGTTTCAATGATTTTGCTTTTTCGTCAATGTAATAATTTATTATTAAATCAGAAATTTTTTTTGAGTTACCTGCAAAAAGGCCGTGACACTATGACGGACCAATTTTAATTTAGCCGTCATTCCTTCCTAAATTATATAGGACACCTTCAATAATGACAAACGTTTGGATTTCTGAATCTTTTTTCTTGGCCTTTATAAAGTTTTTATTATAAGTTTCAAAGGTGTAACTGTTGTGGGTATTATATTCGAAATTTGAGAAATTCTTCTTTATCGTTTTCTTCAGTGTTTGAAAAACATTGAATTGTAGTTTGAATTGTAGTTTTAACTTTTTCCCTGTTTTGATTTTGTAAATCACCGAATTTCGTTCATATGCCAATATGTCCGTCTGGGATACACGTACCCAAAAATACCAACTGGAAATAAATAACACCTGCTTTTT
>CM075215.1:4192287-4249503 GCA_037577465.1 Liposcelis bostrychophila
TCCACTGACTTGCTCACAGGGTTTCCTGCCTGGATTTGAATTTTATCTCTTTTGCTCCAGGTGGTGACGTCTAAGAAAGAGTTTTTGTTCGAAAGATGTGGTTCTCCGACTCTAATGTTGTCCAAGTAAATTTCAACTTGGTTTTCCAAAAAATCCCTGAACAGAAAGCCAACCTTTTTTACATGTAAAAGCTCGTAAAAAATGTTATCATACGGCTCGATGATTAAAAAACCTCCAACAACTCTTTTCGGGTTCAACGTCAACATTAATCTGTTGAATGTGACGAGATTGTCAGGTGCGTTCCTTTGAATGGAATCCCAAACTGGCACAAATTGCCGATCCACGTAGGATTTGTTTGCGCCATCGTCGGAGTCCTTGGAATACGGCGGAAAAGTTGTGACTCCCCTTCAATATGAACCCTGATTTTTTTCGAAATTTTAGGATGATGTCTTCAGGGCTCGGGGGCCTCGCAAAGTTTGGCCGATTTCCAAAATTTTACCTAAAAGCTACTCTAACTACCGCCCTGTACTAGATACAGAAAAATCGAAAGGACATTTTTAATAGAGCTTTAAAGAGGCTATAAGACGGTCTTTACGATTTTCTTTTGTCTCATACCGTTACCGAGCAAATCGGGAAAAACTTAGGCAAAATTATTTTTTTTGGATAGGCAACCCGCATTCACTTTTCATGTATTGCTGGATTGTACATTATATTAAGAAGAAATATTTAGAATATGAGTTGATTATTCGGTTTCTGTATTAGATTTAGAAATCCAGTGACTTTTGCATAGATTTCTCGAAGCCAAATCTTGGCAAATTCGGCCAAAAATGGCCAAAATTTAAAATCCGATGCATTTGTGGAATATACTTTATAAACATTAGGAAAACAGTCTTTCAAACTTAATTCTACTTTATTTGACGCATTTCAGAACAAAATTAATATATTTTTTGCTTCAATTTTGGCTCCACCGAAATATAGGCAGTAGACCATCTCGGGCAGCTGCTCCATATACTGAACTTGAAGCTGCAGTTACCAATTTAACAATCCTTTCAACTGCTATAGTACGACAAGGATACTTCGGGACGGCAATTTTTTTACTGGTTTCAGTCAGTGTTGGCAAATCTTTCTCAGTGAGGTGAGACAAAATTGGAGGCACAATTCGATCAGCCCCATTTTCCCAGGAAACTAGCGCAGAATACTTTTCACCGTTGAAATTAATTTCTGGAATAACAGCTTTTTAAAGCTTCGGCTTCTTCTGTTTTAAATCTAAAATTTTTCTTAGTCCATGATTTCAAACTTCCCAACTAAGAAAAGCGTAGCCTAGTTCATAGCGCGCTCGACTCTCAGTCATGAGATGCGACGCGTCGTGCTTCTATCCTAGTTCACAGCTAGGAATTTTTCTCAGGTGAAAACTAGTGCGCTAGTCAGAAAATCAACGGTCACCACCCCTCGGAAGGCAATGGCAAACCACCGAGCGGCAATTGCCTCGTAAATCTCTCAAAAATAGCCGTTCGGAACCGGCGTTAAACTGTAGGTCCCATGTGCCTGTGAGCGCACGCACAGGTGTATGTGAGAGATCACTACGCTCGTAATCGAGTAAAGGGATAAGAAGAAGAACTAAGAAAAATTTTAGATTTAAAACAGAAGAAGCCGAAGCTTTAAAAAGCTGTTATTCCAGAAATTAATTTCAACGGTGAAAAGTATTCTGCGCTAGTTTCCTGGGAAAATGGGGCTGATCGAATTGTGCCTCCAATTTTGTCTCACCTCACTGAGAAAGATTTGCCAACACTGACTGAAACCAGTAAAAAAATTGCCGTCCCGAAGTATCCTTGTCGTACTATAGCAGTTGAAAGGATTGTTAAATTGGTAACTGCAGCTTCAAGTTCAGTATATGGAGCAGCTGCCCGAGATGGTCTACTGCCTATATTTCGGTGGAGCCAAAATTGAAGCAAAAAATATATTAATTTTGTTCTGAAATGCGTCAAATAAAGTAGAATTAAGTTTGAAAGACTGTTTTCCTAATGTTTATAAAGTATATTCCACAAATGCATCGGATTTTAAATTTTGGCCATTTTTGGCCGAATTTGCCAAGATTTGGCTTCGAGAAATCTACGCAAAAGTCACTGGATTTCTAAATCTAATACAGAAACCGAATAATCAACTCATAATTCTAAATATTTCTTCTTAATATAATGTACAATCCAGCAATACATGAAAAGTGAATGCGGGTTGCCTATCCAAAAAAAATAATTTTGCCTAAGTTTTTCCCGATTTGCTCGGTAACGGTATGAGACAAAAGAAAATCGTAAAGACCGTCTTATAGCCTCTTTAAAGCTCTATTAAAAATGTCCTTTCGATTTTTCTGTATCTAGTACAGGGCGGTAGTTAGAGTAGCTTTTAGGTAAAATTTTGGAAATCGGCCAAACTTTGCGAGGCCCCCGAGCCCTGAAGACATCATCCTAAAATTTCGAAAAAAATCAGGGTTCATATTGAAGGGGAGTCACAACTTTTCCGCCGTATTCCCAAGAGAAACTCGAAAATTTTCAAAATTCAAACCACCCTAATGTATTACTTTTCTCTTTTAATTTATATTCTACTGCGTATTTACCCAAATTTACGAATATTTTTTTCCTTTTATTGAGACACGCTTTTTTCTGTCCACGTCAAAGCAGGGTCTGTAATGTTACTTTTAGTCGACATGAAAATTTTCTATTTTTTCTGGTCCCCAAGATGCTTTGCACATAGAGACAGATTTAATGTAAAAGGGGATTGGTTTAATGAAAAGACAAAAAAGTTAGTAATGAAATTAATAGAAGTAAATCGAATTATTTATTCTTTTTTTTTAACATTAATAATTGAATATTTTTTGAGCCTTTTGGCCATGTTGACTTTTTTATTTCGGTTCGATCGATTAAAACCCATACAGTAGAGCATCTGAAGTAAACAACGGGATTTTTGTTCACATCGAAAATGGCTGCATGGGGTACATACTTCGTACTACCCATTTTGATTTCAACGCTGGAAACGCCATTTATATTTATTTTGCTAAAATTTTGGTGAATTCCTATGAAAATTATTGGCGGCGAATTAGTAAGTTTTTTGAGTTTTTCACCTTCCGTTTGTTTGCAACAATTTTTACAATCTAAATTTATTTGGGACTCGTGCAAAAACATTTTTTTCATTAAATCCAAAAATTCAATTTTTTTAATCTCAGCATTGTCTGCACTTAATTCTATCATTTTTAATTTCAGTTGCATGATTTCATTGGTTTTGCAAGTTTTGCATTTAATGATTTCCGAAAATTCGATCCCAATATATTCTTTTAGGTGAGGTAAAAGATCGTATAATTTGTAAAGAATGCTTTGACAATTGTTGCTCATGGTTTGGGTGTTATTAGAGGTAAAACCGATAACTTTTAACAACGCATCGCAAGCTACAGGACCGTCTTTGTTTCGAAAAGATGAAATTAAGTCTTTTATTTCTTTAACAGGAGCGGTATTTAAAACATTTAGAGCCGTAGGAATGGTCAAGAAACAGGTCATGAAAGCATTTGCAAGTACTGTTTTGTAATTGTCTTTTCTGTAACCTTGAATATCTATGGAAAGTTGCGATTTGGAATTTTTTTCACCTTGCAAATTGAGCAAATCTGCACTCACAGTCCACTCTCTGTCGGCAGTCTTTTTGTACTTATTTTTACACATTAGTGAAACTATTTCTAAATCAGGTCTAAATTATTTCCTCAAACGATTATATTCAGATATGGCATCAGAACTGGCTTTCAATTGGCTCGCATCGAAATTAATAAGATGAATTCCGTTTAGCGTTTTTACCCTAGAGAGAGCAACATAAGTTTGACCAACATTAAAAACTGAGGATCCGAGGTCTAGAAGAGCGGAATCAAGGCTCAAACCTTGGCTTTTATGAATTGTAATGCCATAGGCTAGAGTTATCGGATATTGGGTTCGAAAAACAAAAGCTTTATTACAAATTTCGAATTTAGCCCTGACTGGTTTTAACTCGTACTGCAGACCGTGTGAAAATTTTATAGAAACAGATTTGATACATTTCGGATCATCTACATCTCTTTTTACATCTTGTATGATGCCAATGGAGCCATTGACCAAACCTTGGGTCACATTTATATTTCTCAATAGCATTATTTTTGAGTTTTTTTTAACTGTAATTTTGAACTCGAGGCCTGCCGTCCTAGAACTGTCATCTTCGTACTCTATTAATAATGATTCGGCTTTTTTCCGCAAATGCTTAGCGCAATCTATCGAATCTTTAGCAACCAAATGAATTTCTTCCGATTGTAAAACTTCAAGCATTTTCGAATTTAAGGCTCGGCACATTGCTTTAGTAGGTAACAGAGATACTGTGTGGGAGGGTAATTTGTTTAAATATTCGGATATTTCATTTAGCCTGTTAGAAATATTTTCACTGCAAATTGGAATCAATCTTCCCTGTAAAGTAATCAAGTCTTCCTTAGCCATGAAGCCCAAGCGTAACCTATTTAAGAGATCAGCAAACGCTAAATCGTTTTTTTGTCTCATGTTTATTAATAGTTCGTCGTAAGTAAAAATTTGTGTCCATAAATTAATGGACCCTATAGATCCCACACATTTTTTAATTTGTTCGCGCGTGACAGTTTGATAAACAGGGAGCTCGTGAACCGGAGGAAGCTGAAGCAAGTCCCCAAAAACTAAAAGATGTTTTTTCCCGAACCACCCATCCTCTTCATCTGTTGTTCCAAAAATTTCAGCCAATCTTAAATGAATATACAATAACGTTAAGTTACTAACCATAGAAATTTCATCTATTATAAAAAGAACAACGTTTTCTAATTCAGCCCGTAAAGTTTTTAAAACGGAATCTGATAGTTGCTTGTACTTTGGAGTGCCATTATGCTCAACAGGTAATTGCAATAGTCTATATATGGTCAAACCGCTTATATTAAAGGCCGCAACACCAGTGGGTGCAGCCACAGCAACATGTTTGTCCATATTCTTTTTAACCCATGCTTTGATGGTGCATATCAAAAAACTTTTTCCCGTACCCCCCGTACCGCTAACAAAATGTCGTAAAACAGTATCATTTTTCCCGGATAAGCACTCAGTTACGTGGCTAAAAACTTTCAATTGATCTTTATTCAATTTTTTTATCATGTCTTCTAGATTCAGTAAAACATCTTGTTCCGCGGAATCCCGGAAATCGGCCATAGCATTTCCAGCTTCGTTCGGTTCAAAATCAAGGGGAATGTCGTCGTTATCGTCATCGTCATTTTTTTCGCCCTGTTCCTTCTGAATTTCTTTCACTTTGTCTTGAACCGCGTTAAAAACCTTTTCGATTTCTGTCTGAAAATCTTTTTGACGTTCCCCATATTCTATGCCTTCTTTAATGGCATCGCAAGATAACGTAAGGGCCTCGGCATAAGTTTCGCATCCGCATATTAAATCGCTTGGATCCCTCCACGGTTTGAACATTAAGAGCAGAGAATAGGCATATTTTTCTGGGTTTTCATCAGCCGAATATTTATAATGGTTGATGAGGTAGGGTCTTGATTTTTTTTTCAAAAATTTATTTTTTTTGCCTATGGGGTAAATTTCAATACTGGCTGATTTGGGCTTTTCCTGTACAACGTCAAACCATCTCACAAAATCGTATAGATGAATTTCTTCTAACTCATTCGGCCTAGATGGGTAATAATCATCGACCCAAGACTCGAAAAAAATATCACTGGAATCTGAAGACAACTCTAAAATATCGGCTTTCGATTTCACCCTTTTGTTTCTTGTTTGATTCACGTCCAACCATCTAATGGTTGTTTGCGAATCGGTGCCATATAATGAAATTCCTAATAAAGTATCACTGGCCTCTAAAGCGCCACACTCTCGATGACTGAGTGCTTTTAGGCCAACGCTGTACAACCTACTTGCTAACGATTTCGTGGAATGAATATCATCAAAGGCATTTTCTAAATTGGCCTTCTCACTTTTCGTCGTATATTTCGTGACATAACAATTCAATACCGCAGTTTTTTCTCCTACGTATTGAATATCCATATTTCCATTCCACGCCAGTAACACAAGAGGATTATAATCGTTGATGAATTTACTTTCTTCGCTTCGTGGGATGCTGTAAAGACGAGTATTGCCAGAAAGGGATTTGCGACCTGCAATTGATTCGACAACATTGCGAACAATAATTTTATCTGTGGTTAACCGGGGAAAACCAAACCGACATACCTTAATTACACCTTTCGAAGTTTTCTTATTTCTCTGGCAATAACTGTTATGTTTATGTTTCTGATATTTTATCACCCTATCGTATAAAGTTGGAAAAGAATCTTTGTCCGGGATTTTACAAGTAATATGTTTCAAAATCCAATCTGCTACTTGATTTACGTCTGACTGTCCCAAAACTGGTGCATCTTTAATCCAAAACATTAAATGGAAATGCTGTGCGCCTCGCGACTGATACTCTCTTCTCCAAAAAAAGTGATCAATCATACCGATAGGAGCATCGGTTGAACCAAAAAAATCTAGCATCGCTAAAAATTTTATTTCCATGAACCTTGATGTAGAGACAGGATCCAAAGCGACTAATTCACTGATGCATTTTTTGGCCATGTCTGGACTATTCACCTGCCTCAAAAATTCCCCTAAATCGTCCCATGTCCACTCACTAGGGCTCAAAGTCAAAAACCAAGTCGCGGGACCATAATGCTGAGTCATGCAATTAACGTCGTTTCGGGGCTTCACCCAATATTGCTCCGTGTTGCGAAGTCTGGAGAATATTGCTGCTAAGTCACCCTCTAAAAGATTTTTTTCTAGCATATCCAAATATTTTGCAGCGGTCCATTTTTCTTTAATATTTACGATATTTAATTTAAAAAATATTCCGGAAGTCAGCTGTCGGATATTTGCGTCATTTAATAAATAAAAAAGATACTGTTGGTTTAACCTGAATCGGGAATGCTTGGACTTTAATTTACATTTAATGAATTCAGCAGAACTTAATTTAACTTCCCTCTCATGAAATTGACCGAATTTACCATTTAAAAACAAATCGGGGAAACATTTCACGTCTAGATCTTTATCATTAAAACCTATACTATTGGCATTGACTTTGAGCATTTGATAGAGAGCTGTGTCGGATACATTTTTTCTCGTTTCGTAAATCGGGTAAATCGTAAAATTAGAATAATAGTTTTCTACATCTTCATCAGAATCTAGCCGGGTCAAAATGGTGTCCGAAGTTTGTAAGGTCTCAGGCTCGTTACTGTCTTCCCCATTATTATTTTCTACTTCGAACCGGACATTGCAATCTACGTCATTTAACAAATCTTTAGGGTCCTCAGGTAATTTTATAAACTGGTAATGAACATTTACTGCTCTAAGAAATTCCAAAATTTTGTAAATTTTACTAACGTCCACGTAATTTTCCCAGATAATATTTTTTTTTGTAGGAACCCCCCTAACTAGGATAAAAAATTCCGGGTTTTTATTTATGGGATCTTCTGGGTGAGGCAACGTTTTTATGGTTAACTCTAATGGCAAAGGCAAATGAAAACACCTGCCTTTCACCTTCTTAACCTTCTGCGCATTAGGTATATTTTTGTTTCCCACGGGCGTTGTTGTCGTAACTACTTGAAAGGCCTTAGCTTTTTGAATTAAAGCCTTCTCGAAATCGTTAATATCTTTAAAAATTTCCGGTAGCTCCCCAACGTGCAATCCATTGAGCACACATGTCGGTGGTAATTTATTTTCCCTAAATTTACCCAAACAATAATTGCAAATGAATTTACTTGGTTCGATATTATTTTCCTGGTTGTAAGTTTGCAGTTTGTCCCAATGATTATTACCGAAAGATTTCCTTATATTTTTTATAACGGTCACATCCCTTTTACATTCATATTTATGGCAAGATATACAGTCTAGGGTAGGTAAATCAAGGGAACACTTAGTTAAGGCACGGAAAGCGTTCTTATTTTTTTCCATTAATTCATCTTCGGTCCGCGGATTATCTGACGTATTGTTTTTCGATTCATATCGAGCGCCTAATAAATCGTCATGGTTTTTTCTTAAAACTAAAACTTTAGAATTAATTATTGCTTTATCAATTGACCTGATGCTTTTCATTGTTTTTCGTAAATAATACACTCTTCTTAGAATAGTTCTTACCTGAGGAAAGTGGCATTTCAGACTATTGAATAGAACCAAATCAGCAGAATAATCGGCTAATAATAATCTTTTCGTTGTACTTTTCGAAATAAAGCTAAATAATTTTTTTATTCGTTTCAAATGATCATTGCTAAAATCACAAATATCGGGATTGCAAGACCACAAAAAATTTTTTTTCTGGTAAACTTTTGGAACGTCAAAAGGCTCGTCGAAAATATTTTCGGCCTGCCCCAAATGATTTAATTTTATTTTTCTTGTTGAATTCGTAAATACTTTGTAACTCGTATCCCAAAAAAATGCTTCTTGAGCTGGTAAATGAATACTTGGGCCTAAAATATTTTGAAAAATTTCGAACTCTGAGCAATTGTCGGGTAAAACATTTAATTTGGATATGGCAAGATTTACTAGCTTTTGTAAAGCATTTGTCACGTTCTTTGACTTCCTCAAAAAAATATCTCTCTGATGAAATGCCCATTTAATTAATTTTTCGGCTTCCATACGATTTTCTATTTCGTCCCCATTTTTTAACTTACACGATAATTTACGTATATATTTTTCTGCCCTGAACCTAAAAGTAAATTTTTTCATTCTTTCATATGTTTTGTATTTTTTTGTTATTTTATTCGCGCTTGCCATGAGACCTTTAAGCTTTTGTCGTTCCCTGTAATTCTTAGAATATTTCCTAGCCAAATCCTTGTGAACTTTACGATACTTTGCAACTGCTTTTTTTACAATTTCTGGATGGGTTGCTTGATATTTATTGACGGCTCTTTTTACTTTTTCGGGGTGGGTTGCTTGATATTTATTTACGGCTTTTTTTATTATTTCCGGGTGGGTTGCTTGATATTTATTTACGGCTTTTTTTATTATTTCCGGGTGGGTTGCTTGATATTTATTTACGGCTTTTTTTATTATTTCCGGGTGGGTTGCTTGATATTTATTTACGGCTTTTTTTATTATTTCCGGGTGGGTTGCTTGATATTTATTTACGGCTTTTTTTATTATTTCCGGGTGGGTTGCTTGATATTTATTTACGGCTTTTTTGACTATTTCAGGATGACATTTCTGATAATTACAAACAGTTTTTCTTACTCTTTCCGGGAAAATTGCTTTGTATTTTTCATTAGCCTTTTGGATTGCCTCAGGTTTTTTTTTTCTATAATTTTCTGCTATTTTTTTCTTTAAATCTGGATTATTTAGCCTGTATTTATTTACTGATTTTTTTTGAAGATCTGAATTATTCTTTTTGTATTTCGCTCGATATTCCCTTTGTAACTCTGCCCTACTTTTACCTAAAATTTTTGGTCTGCCTCTCTTTTTTTTTTTTTTGGTGTCCCTGTTTTGGTTGGAGGTACAGGATTAGAAGTTTGTTCTGAGCTTGCAAAATCGTTTAAAACAAGAGAATTAGCAGAAAGACTGTCAAAATTTTCAGATAAACTTTGTAAGGGAGGAAAAAAAATGGGTTCATATACATCGTAATGATTACCATTACTAAATCGCAATCTGGATGTAGTACTGGATTCTCCGTAAATACCATAAAAGATTTTTTCACTATATATTTCAAAAGTGCGGTTGTAAAGTATCGACGCAGCTTTCACCTCGCAAGAGGAACCCCAAGCATTTTCATTATTCAACATGCCATTATAATAAGATAATCGGTTATTATAATCAAAAATAAGATTATTAGACAGGTATTCGTCCCAAAAAGTTAAAACATGCATTACGGTTTGGTGCTTCACCTCTTTATATCTGTTCATGGTGCCAAATATACAGTACGACAATGAATAAAAAAGGCATGATCCATCATCTGGCACTTTTATAATGCGATGAGGCACCAACTCGCAATTAAGGGTATGCTAGCTATTTCAATACAATGTTAATTTTACATAAGAGAATTTTCTTCAATAGCTTCGCCGCAAATGCACCTAGAGAGGTGAAATTTGCGTTAATGGCAAAAGGAGATCTTCTTCTTCAATAATCAGGGTTGTTTTGTCTATTTGCATTTCTGGGGGCCCAGGAAAATGAGCAAAGTCGAAGCTCTAAAATGTCTTTTTTTTTGTTCATTTTCAACTTTAATTTTCAAGTTGAAAAAAGCAAAATTTTAGACTTTGCTACCCTGATTTTTGTTCCTCATTATTGCAGAATCCGAAAATCTTCGAAATTTTAAAAAAGATGATAAACAAGGAAGCTATTGAGCTTTTCCGAAGAGTCCTTTTTGGCAGATTTTAGGCTTCCTTTTTTAAAATACAAATTGTTTCATAGGACTTTGTTCCACTAAAAGTAGCAATTTTAAAAAACAGGTTTGAACGTTTGAAACCCGTAAGCGTCATATCTTTCTTATGTTTCCCAGAATTTAACCTTATAAGTAAAGAAATGAGTGACATTTTTGTTACGCTTAATTGGTCAATTCCAAGAATGAATAGTGTCGGAATTTTTTTGTCTACTTTTACCAGGCTTTTGCTATCCAAACAAACTTGAAAAATCCAATATAGTATCTGAGTTCAAAAATAATGTAAAAAAAAAAAAAAAAAAAAAAAAAAAAAAAAAAGATGCATTTGATTTTAAAATTTATTTGGTCGTTGAAGGGTCGAATAAATTAAATTAAATCAATATTAAAATTAAATAAATATGTGGTTGATAATGTTCACCGTTATGATTGAATTTGATGATGGTTGTAGTAAAGAGAAATGTCGAATTTTAAAAATTAAAATATTTGGGACATAAGCCTTCATCTTAGCAATGGCGGATCCAGGGGGGATGGGACGCTCGCTCTCCCCTGAACTAAAACCATTTTACAATATGTAAAATGCGGTTTCATTGGAAAATTTTACCCATGATAGAATTTCAAGTTTTGGCTCATTTTAAATTTTCCGTAAAAAAATGTCTGGATCCGGCAGTGCATCTTAAACTAAAATAAAAATAAATCTGCCTATGGGGTCGTCCATAAAACACGTGAGCAGGTTAGGGAAGGGAGGGGTTTGACATATCTAACGTTAGCATTTGTCTCATGTAATAAACATGCCAAAATGAAAATAATTTAAATTTTTTTAATTATGCAATCTAACTCACTTTTTTAAAAAAACGTTCAATTTTACCAGCCCATTTGCTCTAAGTTGAAAAAAAAAAAAAAAAAAAAAAACTTGTTCTTTGCAAAATTTTAGTTCCGAAGAATTTCAGATTTTTTAAATGTTTAATACTAATTTTTAAAAAATGCGTTATATCTATGCGCGATTAGAGCGAAGAAAAAGATTCTCATTTTTCCAGTGACTTCTGAGGTAAGATATTTTTCTCACCCCCCAAAAATTTTCGTGGGGGAAATATGACCGACGATTTTTTTTTATCCCCCAGAACATTTCACGGGGGGGGGGGGGGGGATATGACAGAACGACTTTTAATGAATAAAAAAAATCATTTTTGACCCCCCAAAGATGACGCTTGAGCGTTGCCGTAACAACCGGCCAAAAAAAAAAGAAAAAAAAGAAATTGAAGCGAAATCAGCTAAAGCCTTTGCTACAAAAAAATTTAAAGCCGCAAAATAAAAAAAAAAATAAATTAATTAATTAATAAAAAAAGATAAAAAGCAAGTTAAGAAGAAAAAGCCGGGGAGGCAACCTGAAATGAAAACTCTGAAGAAACAAAAGAGGGGAAACCCCGAGGAAACAGGCATCTCTAATAATAAAAAAAAAGAGGTAAAAGAGCCTCGGAGAAAAAGAGAATGGACGAGTACGAGGAAAAAGAAAACAGTACCTGCCACGTTAAATTCAAGACCAAGAAAATATTGGGAAAAAAAGATTCAATTTGGATTTTAAAACATGGTACGGTTTCAATAGTATAATGATTCTCACCCGGTCGTCAGAAAACCGATTGTCAACCACCAGTCCAGACAAATCGTGCCCAAAGGGCATCATAAATTCATATTTTTGCAAACCTTAATACCCCTAACGTAAAAAAAAAAAATATTTTGCTTTATTGTCAAATGGCAATTTAGTGTAAAATTTCATCATCTTATAATATTTCCTACGGTTTATCGACGGAAAAGGATATCTCCTAAATACATGGTTGCCTACTTCAGAAATTGCAGTTTTTAAAAGTAGCTAGTACACCCTTAATGGAAAGATACTCTATTTCTTCCACAACCGCTTCCATTGCACCGTATTAATTCTCTCAATTAAAAAAAAATTATTTGATGCCGGAAAAAAATTTTCAACCGCAATCAAGTTTTATTGGATGGTTTAAAAAATGGAAGAAAAATAAAGAAAAGAATTAATATCTGGTTTGGGTAGTGGCAAACCTACGACAAAACGAAAACTTATCTTGAAAATTAAAAAAATAGAAAAAAAAGATACAACCTTTTTCAGAGCATATTGCATGGGTGACGCATACCGGTACTGTATATGCGTTAAAACGAAGTTGCACAAATTTTTTCACTTTATCCAAATATTATAAACACATTTTTTCGCGCACCAGGAGCCTTTTTAAAAAATAAAACATTTGAAGGCTTAAATTATTGCACAGTAGAAACTACACAATAAAACTAAAATTAACTTGAAGAATTGGAAAAAAAAAAAAAAAAAAGGAATTAATCACATTGTTTTCAGAGTTAGAATAATCCCACACTTAAACGAGAACTTATTTTAAAAAATTAATAAAACAAAAATTATCACCACTAAAAAAAATAAAAGTTAAGTTATCTATAAAAAATTAAATTAAATTATCTATTTTAAAAAAAGTCACAACTGCTATCAGATTTTCAGGCATCGAAGTCAATTACCCCCTCAAAATTAGAGACTTTAGAGACCAAAATCGGAAAATTAGAGACCATTTAGAGACTTTTAGAGACTGAAAAAAAATCAATTTTCCATTGCTTATAAAAAATAAAACGCCATTTTTTCATATATAAGCGGGCGGAAAATGAATTTTTATGTTATGGAAAAGCCAAGTTTTTCGTGTTTGTAAGCAAATAAATTCCATCTTTTTTTCAGAAAAAAAAAAGTTACTGGAAAGTCATTCTGGATTCGAATTAAAACTATCTATCACATCTATCTATTACATCTTTTAAAAAAATATCTATTTATTTCTCTATCTATTTAATTAAATTTCAGAATGAAATTTTTCTTTTCGTCAAATATTAAAAACTTAACAGTAATGATTAAAAAAAAATGAGACAAATGTAATATCATACCATATTTTCCTCTTTTTGTTTAAACTTCTAACTCTCATTATTTCTAAAATTTTTCTTAGTTTTTCAATTTTCTTGTCCGCTTCCTGGATGGATTTTTTTTTTTAAACTATAATTTTTTTTTTTACCGAAAAATAAAAGATGACCTCCATGAACTCGGCGAGAATTGAATCAGATGGTTTTTTTTTTAAATTCAGTCAAATGAATAATACTTAAAGGTATAAAGAAGCAAGAAATTGGGAAAAAAGAGACTTTTAGAGACTTTTTACAAAATTAGAGACTTTTAGAGACCATCCTTGAATTTAGAGACTTTTAGAGACTTTCAGAGACCACTTCGATGCCTGGATTTTAAATAGTTCCGAAATAGAAACTTCACAATCTAAATTTCACATATCAAGAAACATACTGCACGCATTGAAACAGCAATCTGAAGAACTAGATGAAATAAAACCTTGGTTTTCGGGTAGCATGAGTACCTTGGAGAAAGGGTAGTGGACTATGTTGACCAATCGGCAAGTCGTAAATAGGGGAAAATTCCGCCTATAGATTTGTCAAGGACAGAGGACGTAGAACTTGGGATTGGCACAACGGTAAAAGATAGAATTAGTCATAATATTTATATGGTTTTTGAAGTCATACCGAGACTACCTGACTGTCATGTTATTCAAAATTACTAATGGTCAATAAACCTTTCAAAAAAAATTTTTTCAGGCTAAGCCGCTCTGCTTTATTTATACATCATTTTTCGAGGAATCTTTAAATATTAATATTCGCACTTTTGAATTACTTATGCTCCAGTGGAGATTTTCTTTCTCCCTTCTTTAATTCGTTCAAACTACCTGCACTGTTTCTTTCCTTTTTTTTCTCAACTTTCTCACACTTCTTTTTCTCTTTTTGCTCTTCCATGAAATCGACAATGAGCCACAGTTGAAAATAATTGAAAAGAAAAAAAAAATTGAAATTCTTTTCAAATTTTTTTTCTTTTAAAAGGAAGGATTTTTTTTTTTTTTTAAGGAAGGATTACGAGGTTAATAACCGCTACTTTAGAAGAAAATTATAGAATTACAAAAGCATGTTACAAAAGCAATAAGCGGGGTCCAAAAATAGTAAAAATATATCGCTTGTCAGAAAATCTTTTTTCGGGAAAGTTTTATGGGTTCTCAATCCGAAACTTTTTCATTCTTTTCCGAAATCTTTCTGCTCTTTTTTACACCTGCCGAAATTTGAATTATCGAAGTAAATACCTTTGTAAAAAGAACTGCACGGGGTATTATTGTTTAATCTGAAAGATAAAAGGAAGTATCTTACCTCCTTTTTTTAACAAAAAAAAGTGTAAAAAATTGTGATGCAAAATTAAATTCATTTGTAAAAAAATGTTTTTTGCTGTCCGGATTCGGGTCATCTGCCCAAATGGGCATGGATTCACTTTGTAAACGTTAAATATTTTAGAACAAAACTGAGATTTTGGATTAAAATAAGAAAATAACTACTTGTTATATTTTAATAACTTTTACAATAAAAAAAAGTGTTGATTACATTTTCTCATGTATCATAATTTTTCGAAAAGGTATTTTAAAATTGAAAGGTACAAAAAGGTAACTTTGCTTAAATAAAACCACAGCGCCTAAGATTAATATCGGAACTTTTTAAAAAAAAAAATTGACATTTCATAATTTTTTTTAAATGATAAAAATGACTGATGGAATAATAAAAATTTTAATTATAAGTTCCACAAAAGTTACAAACTAAAAAAGAAAAGATGGCTTTACCTAAATGCGAGCACAGCCGAATAACTTAAAAATTGCAATAACCTTAAGTAACACTCAAATATGAAACATGAAAAATGAAAATTGCTGACAACTTATTTTTTGCGTTTCGTCCAAAATTACTTTACAAGGGTAAGAGTATTTGCTTTTTAAAATTTTTTAAACGGTCATTTTAGAGTTCCTTTCTTAAGTTCATAAAGAACTAAAGAACGATTGATTTCACTGCATATAAATGCTTTTATGACCTACTTAAAATTACTCATGTTTATTAATTCATGTTTCATAATTTTTTCGGAAAGGTATTTTAAAATTTAAAGGTAACTTTGCTTAAATAAGACCACAGCTCCTAAGATTAATATCGGAACTTTTTCAAAAAAAGGTTGCCTTTCTCATTTTTTTTTTAAATTAGAAAAATTTTAAGTAAGTAATCCACGAAAGTTACTGACTAAAAAACAAAAAGATGGCTAAAAAATGTGAGCACAGCCGAATAACCTAAAAATTGCCAGAACCTTACATAACACCCAAATAGGCAGCGTGAAATGAACATGAAAAATGTAAATTGTTGACCGTAATGACCGTAATGTATTTTTAATATTTAATTCAAACCTCTACCGCGGGTAAGAGATACTATAACTTTTGTTTACCTTTTGCTGAAATTAGCTTTTGCTTGGCTTTTTAAAATTTCTTAAATGGGCATATTGAAATTCCTTTCTTCAGTTCCATAATTATTACGGCAGTTGTAGTTGAAAATTATAAACTACCTATAGCTGTTAAAATGGAATTACAGACTAAAATTAAATTGCCACCATTAAAAAAGAAGCTTCGCATTTTTTGGTTCTCTGAAAAATTTTTTCCCGCTTCCTTTTTTAAAATCGTGAATTGTTTCAGGCTGTTTTCTTTCTCTCATGCTTTATCCTATATAGAAAATGGCATCATAATTATTTAAGACCTATAAATATTAATGGATATTTTAGAAGAGCTACAACCACTTATTTCAGTTTAATATTGTCACACTAGAAAAAAATCAATAGCAATAATAATAGCAATAACTTTCCTTAGGTTTTAACCCTCCGGTTCTTTTAAATTTGGTAAAAAATACAATGACTTTTTTTTTAAAAATTTGGAAGCTCAGAATCACCCGCTACATGAAAAAAAAACCCTTTTTACAAACGAATCAACGCCTTAAGTTTCTGAAAGGCCTAGAAAAATATTATTTAAAAAATTGAAGTCAAAGCGATCATAGCCGAGAAAATAGGGCGAACTTAAACTGCAGTAAAAATTTTGTTAACCTTTTTCGAGTTTTTTTTCTTTTAATGTTTTCACTACAGCCACTTCCTTCAGTTTCAGGAATTTTTCTTAAATATTTTGACAAAATATTAACCGATAATTTTGCTTAAATGAGCCAGCAGAATAAAATTAAAGTTCCAAATGAAAAAAGAATTGCAGTTGGGCAGACCATTTTTTTCAATTTCCAGAAAAACTTTTTTCCCTTTATTTGTCAGCACTTCGTTTTCCTTCTTCTGCGTCATTTAATACCTTTGCTTCTCCTGCGTTTTCTTTCTCTTCTTTCGCTTCTTCTAGTTGCTTCTTTTCTTCTGTGTTCTGTTTTTCTTCTTTCTCTTCTTCCAGTTGCTTCGCTTCTTCTGTGTTTTGTTTTTCTTTTGCTTCTTCCAGTTGTTTAGCTTCTGCTGCGTTGTCTTTCCCTTCTTTCAGGTGTTTTTGTTCTTTTGGTTTTTCTTTCTCTTCTTCCTGAATTTCGCCTAGAAAATCTATAAATGAAATTCTTTATTAGACACGGTATTAAAAATGCAAATTAGTAAAGAATGCAAACCTTCAAGGTTTTCCAACGTCGTGTTCAATTCCTCTTGTTCCACCTCCGTCAAGACTTCGAACTCATTCACGGTACTTTTGTCTATAGAAAAAAGTAAAAAATAATGAATAATGAATATATTATTACTTTGATTATGTAAATAAAATGAATTAAATCAGTGATTTCGCTGCTAAAAAAACGTATCTTACAAAGAAATATTACTCACCGGAACAATTTTCATGTCCATCAAAAACAGGAGAGCCATTCAAAGTGGAGCTCTGATTCATTTTTTTGAAAGATCCGTCTTCTAAAAAAGAAAATTCGGATATTTGAAAATTAAAAGGATTGAATTACTTATGAAAGTTGTCATAATTGACAATTTTTAAAGAAAAAAGTACTTGCCTTTTTTGCTTTCCATCCCTTCCTGCTTACTTTCTTTGATGACCTCCACTTTGGCCACTTTGTTTGGCGTCGAGGAACAAACTGCTGCGGCTGCAGCCCTCTTATGTTTAGGGGATAGTGATTGCGCTGAAGCACACACAGTGCTTTCTAATTTGTCTATGCATATGAATCTCTTTTCCAGAAGGTTTTTTAATTTCAAATACTTATCACTTCCCAGGGACTCCAGGAGTAGCTTCCTGGGCACCTGGTTCATGATATTTATAATTTCTTCATCAGTGTCTAATATTGACTTTTTCACACACTCAAGCTTATTAAAAAGTTTATAAGCTTCACTCATTGTAAGGAAATAAAAAACTGAACACGAGGAATAAAAATAGTAAAAAATACACAAAATAAAAAGTAAAAAATACACGAAAAAAAAGTTTAAAACTGAAAACACTTTCACCATCTGTCCAGACCCAAGTACTGTATACCGAATTACTCTTTACGCACTACAGGGTAGCTGGCTGGGTGGAGTTAATGGAACGAATGAATGGAATCCGCACATCCGCAGACTCTGTTGTTAGCTTATGCATGAAGCAAGTTTTTGGCACATCGTCTACTTTATACCTCTTTTTAGGGTAAAAAAATCGACGTTGCCATGCATGCTTACTTCGCACCTTACATGTTTTGTATTTTTTTGAGTATTTATTTCTTTTTAGTATTTTTTGAGATTTTAAAGAAAATGCCTAAATTTTGTAAAATACGTATTCCCAAACGATTTTTAAAAAAAACCTAAGCTGAAAAGAATGCAGCCTTATGGATTTTATGTAAACTAAGAAAAGAAATTTTTAGCATAAAAAAAGGAAAGTGCGTAGTCAGAATGCATGGCAAGGTCGATTTTTTTACCTAAAAAGAGGTATAAAGTAGACGATGTGCCAAAAACTATCATGTTTACTATTTTTGAAAAATCATTGAAAGACTAGCTTTCATTTTAAAAGAGCTAAAAATTACCTTATAGAAACTTCGCATGCGTAATTGCTTCCATTAAAACCGCCATGAATTTTTCGCCGCCTTTGATGTTAAGATGGACCTCGTCCGCGAATAAAGTTTGGTCGACATTTTCCCGTCCATTTATAAAGGGCCTAAATGTCCGCACATAAATTATATTTTCGGTAAAATTTTTCACTACTTCTGACACTTTTCTATTAGTTACTAAAATTTTCCCTTTGTAGTGACCAAATTTCCGGGGCAATATTGATGATACAATCACTGATATGTTACCGATAGCACTGAGTTTTTCCAAAAGTTTTTTTAAATAAAAAATGAAATCGTTTGGCGACTGCCGCGTTGCTGGATTGCGGGCTCCAATATTATTGGTTCCGAAGTGAAGTACAATAATAAACCGGTCATTCGGAAAAATTTTCAAATTTTCAATAATCTCTATTAATATTAATTCACTATAATTTTCATCTAATTTTGCACCTCCCCAACTCGTAATAGTCACTGTTCCGTT
Organism: Liposcelis bostrychophila; assembly: GCA_037577465.1. NCBI lineage: Eukaryota > Metazoa > Arthropoda > Insecta > Psocodea > Liposcelididae > Liposcelis > Liposcelis bostrychophila. The sequence goes on from CM075215.1 coordinate 4,211,123, forward strand.
ATAAGCTAAGCTGTTTAAGATACGGACCATGCTATCACCGAATATTAGTATACGATTCATCTTAATGCAGTACTTAAATTATATAAAATGTAAATTTAAATTCGATAGAAAGAACTAACACCACGAAAAGCAAAAGCAGAATGTAGATTAATTTTTTTTTTTTTCCCTGTAAACTTGACTAGTGCACTCGGTGCACAGGAATGAGGTTTCGTGTATTAAAGGCATTGAAACAACCGTTTTTGCGTAATAAACGGAAATTGCCTACGTTAACTTATTTCAAATATAACAAATCACAATTTAACGCTGATCAAAATCTAAAGCCGTTGTTTAGTCCCTTTTATTTGCGTGGGCTTGCTTTCCCGGGTAAATCTCATTCTCTTACTTACGATTATATTTCAATTTTGAGGAAATTTTGCTTTCCCAGGGTTAGAGCCCCAGGTTTAAGGCCGCGATGGCGGCCCACCTAGGGATAACCCTGGTACTTGCGTTGACAAGAATTGAAGCTGACATCATGTTTCAGTTTGACTTACTTTTATTGAATAACTTAATTACATATCCAAGTTTATTTTTAAACTTTTTCTATCGGAGGTTGAGTAAGAACTAACTACCGAGTCCGCGCCGAGTTCTGATGTCGGCTCTGAAGCTCAGCTTCGGGTATCATCGTACGCGCTTGCGCACGATGATTACCGAAGTTGAACCCTGGCCAACACCATCTCTCGGTGCGGCCCGGTATTAAGTTTCTTATTAAAACTTTAGATGTCTTATTTTTAATTTGCTTTTTTGCTACCGCTACAGCATATATGCATTATCAGCATGCAGACCATATGCCCTTTTTATATAAAAATCAATTTTTTTTTTTTTATTTCGAAAAACTCCTTTTTTTTTTTCTTTTGTTACAAAATATTGTAAGAACAGATACCCACTCAGAATTCTTATTGTCAACAAAACGAGAGCTCCGGTCAATAAAGGCTTTTTAAGGTTGTTAGCTCGAATGAAGTAGGCCCTTTCTTAATGATCATGACAACTTCCTTCAAAATTATAAAAAGAGAGGTTTGGAGTTCCCGTTTAAAAAAGGATGCCTCCCATCTAATGCATTCGAATTTTAAAATGAAATATGCTCTCTAGCTCTATCGTATATATATATATATATATATATATATATATGAATATCTGACGGTAAAAAATCCATATTTTGGGCCTTAATATATCGAAAACCGGTAAAGCTGGAAAAACTGTATCGGACATATCTGATCTTGAAGGAAGCTGTAATAAGGGTACGAAGGAAAAAAAAATCTGGCATTTACCGTTTTTAATCCAGAGAGGTTTAAAATAAGCGCTATTGGGATTAAAGTAAAGATGGGCAAGAGTCGTGCCCCTGTCTTCTCAGTCGGGTAGGCTGAGTTGGGGTTAACTAACTTGGCTGGGGGGCACTCCGTGCCCCTCAATATATATTTTTTTCTCAATATATATTTTTTTTCCAATATGTGAAAGACTCCTCATTCTTTTTAGACAAGTTACAAAAGGAAAAACCGCGCGGGTAAAATAAGAACAACGAGTAGTAGTTATATACATATATTGGATGTTTTTTTTTAAAAAAAAAAAAGAGAGAGGGGTATTTTTTTTTATACAAAGTAAAATAAGCCTTAAACATTTTTTTTTCACAAAGTGTATCATGAAATAAGCCCTAAGTATTTCTTTTTTTTTTTTAAAAAAAACGTACCATGGAAGAAGCCTCAAGTATTTTTTTTATATATACAAGTGTGTCATGAATAAACATAACAAGCTTAAATGTCGGTTTTTACAAAAGAAAAAAATAATAAGTTGCAAGCAGCCAATTTCGTTAAAACAAATATAAAAACAAGCAACAATGTTAGTTAGATAAAAAACAAAAGAAAAAAAAACTTAAATCTAATGTAGGGATCTCCGCTCCCTCCGAGCGGTAGGCACTTCTTCTGGTGGGTTATAGGTAAAAATTTTTCGCGGACCGGATGTACCTCGCTGGGACACCCATTCGAGAATGGGGTCGATCCTGGCTAAAAGCTAAAACAAAGAGAATACGAATAAGGAAAAAAAAATGGGTAAAAAGCAAATGGGATACTGCACTTACCACCCTCGGCTGATACGCCGGTGTCAGGTACTGATTTCTTTCTTCGACCAAAAAGCTTTCATCGAGGGGTCCGCCACCCTCCGCAGAAGCCTCTCCGCCATTCGCTTCGTCCACCATTTCATTTTCTTCTTTGATCAGAAGATCTAGTTCGAAGGATCCATCTCCCTCTGCAGCTGCGGGAATCTCTGCCTCTAAGTTGGGAACTGGTTCTTCTTCTTTCGGCACGATATCCGGATTGAGGAGTTCATCCCCCGCAGCGGCTCTTTCCACTTCCTCTGCTGTCCGCGCCCGCTCAATCTAAAAGCATAATGAGGAAAAGTGTAATAACAATTAAAATAAGATTAACGAAAGGAAGGAGTTTTTTTTCCTTACCAGATACGCATCGTACATGACCCCCCAGTAATGGGTCATGTTGAGCTCCGCTGAGAGACTATATACCTCTCCGATTTCCTCATTGGTGATAATCCCGGTGGCCGCCAGGTTATACCCATATGTAATTAACAGATCGCGGTGCCCTTTCGGGATGATGTTTTGCCTGTTTTTTTTTCAGCTTGCTGCAAATAAAAAAAAAACACATCTGTTTTCAAATACAGGAGTTTAAAAAAAAAAAGAGGGGTTACATACTTAGAAATAAAAATTAAAAAAAAAATGGTAAAAAAAAAAAAAACTACTATCGTACCTATGAGCAAAAATTAGAGCTTTCGCCCCAGATAGCCACTCTTTTTTGGATAACATTGCGTTAATCACCACAACCTTTACGAAACAAAACTTTATCCTACTGAATTAGAAACAAAAGGTTATGATGAGAAGTAGAAAAAAAAGAGGGGTAGGAGTTGTCGAAATATATACAAAGAAACAAAATAATATAAACAAAAACAAAAAAGCTCATTGATAAGGACTGCAGGTCCAGCGTTTTTTTTGACAGAGGAATCATAATAAGCAAAATAACAGATAAGGCAAATATGGGCCGGGATCTGATTCCGAGCACGTGGTTGTTAAGAAAAGGGGGCAACAGTGTGACAATAAGTCACCATAAATTAAAAAGTAATAATTCGAAAAAAAAAGAAAAAAAAAAGGGAATATATTTTTATATATAGAAAAAAAAAACAATAAAAACATTTAACAAGCATGAACAGCTTAGGGATTTGAGGAAAAAGAGGAAAATAAAAGGACTTAGGGGTGTATACATACCTGATATTCATACTTACCGGGAGTAATAATTCCATGAAAGGTTTTTTTTAATAACCTGAAGTCACAATAACCTGAAGTCACAATTGAATCCGACCCGCGCGTCAAAAACGAATTAATATATGGGGATTTAATAAAGATACGTTCATGCGACAGCGTAACATTTTTGTCACCGGCGCGGTCATTCAAAACGCTATTTATTATTATTTTTTTTATTATAGATTATTGGCATATTAGATTATGGCATATTAGCATAGCATATAGCATATTATATTATTGGCATATTAGATTATGACACGTATTTTTAAGAATTTTGCAGTCGGTGTAAACCGTTTTTGATATTTTAAGAATAATAAGCATATTATGGAGAAGTAGTTATGATAAGGGTATACATCTTTTTCGTGAGAACTTCTTCGCGACCCTTATATTGGTATATATGCCTTTTTTGCCCATTCAGTACCGGATTTTAAAACGCAAAAAAATTTGCAACATTTCTTATATTGTTGTCATCTTCTAATGGTAACGTACTTGGGGTACGCCAGTTAGAAGTGATTTGGGTATTACTGTAAAGGAACGGTATTGTTAAAGCATAAAATTGTTGCAGTGGTATACCTAATAGATTTGACATTTTTATTACCCTTCCGGGTTTTTGACCAGGACAGTTGGAGGAGTGAAATAAAAATAAGTTACAAATAAATTTTTCGCACTTTATTTATATCGATAAGGTTTATTTTTATAAGTACATTTTTTCGCTATTTCGTCTTTCTTTTTCGCCCTGGCTGGTTTTCCCGGATTTTTCGACCCAGTTCCTCTTTGGCTCTTCTCGATTCCGTCTTTGGCATTGTTTTTTTCCTTGTTTTGCCGTTATTATTTATTTTTTTGTTGTCGTCTATTTCGTTCGAATTCGTCCTGTGGTTGATTTTTCTTCTCTTTGCCTTTCCCATATTCGCCTTTTTTGGCTTTTGCTGTTTTTCTTCTATTTTAGGTTTCATTTTCTTCCCTTTTTCTATAATATCGGGTTTTTCTTGTTTTTGAGAAGAATTTTTGAATTGTTTTACGATTTCAGGTTCGTTTTTATCAGCCTTTATTTTCTTTGAACTTACTGTGTTATCATTGCTTTTTCTTTTCTTTTCTTTATTCACATTCGTCTTCTTTGGCATGTTGGTTTTTTTTTGTTTTTTTAAAGAATTTTTGGTGATTTCAGGTACTTTTTCATCATCTTCAACTTCAACATCAAACTTTAATTTTTTGCTACGTTTTGATTGACTTGGCTCTCGTTTTCGTTTTTTATTTTCTAATGTCTTTAATTTTTTAATTTTTGATGTCTTTTTTTTTTGCTGCTTTCTTTACCTCCGCAGTTCTTTTTTTCATTTCTGCAATCTCTTTTTTGTTGTACCTTAGAGGATTTCTGATAGGTAGACCTCTTTTTATCCTCGGATCAATAATTTCCGGGACGAGGCATCTAAAATAAAATCTCCTTAGTTTGCGCACGATTTGCTTATAGTAACTTTTATCACGCCTGATAATTATGTATCGCATATCTATTTTTGTCCAGACGGAAAAAATACATGTCCGCCTCCTAGTAATGTTTAATTGCCCCTGAATTTGAGCGTAATAAGGGTGGTTGCTTTTTATCATGAGTTCGCCGTCTTTCATTACAAGATATTTGATCTGAGAAAAAAAAAAAAACATAATACTGTATTGGAAAGGATATTCTAGAAACGAGCACTTGGAGATGAGCATTTTTGTGATTACCTTCTTGTTTTGAATTCCTTCTTCTACTGTCATATCTCTTGCAGAATATGGGCATTTAATTTCGACGATGACGTCATCTTCAACTAAACCGTCCGGAGAAGCCCCAAGAAAATAATTTTTTTTGTCTATAAATAATCCGCAATCCTCTATTTTTATATTCATTTCATTTTCTAGCTGCTCTTTGGCAATTTTTTCTTTTTCTAATCCCCATTGGGTAGAAGCTCGACCTACAAGGAAAATCGTCAAAAAAATAAATAAAATTTTAAACAAAATGGATTAAGCTTAGCAAATTTTGCTCTTCTGTATTGAAATTAAATTGTTGTTGCACTGAAATCTTACCTGAAAAAGTCTTATATAAAATTCCTTTGACGATAGGAACGCAAGAAGTCGACGGCCGTAAATTATTTATTTTACCGAAATTTGAGGCTGTTAATATATTCCGTCGAACTTCCATCCATTTCAGATTTGTAGACTGTCCTACGGTGGCTTTTTGGATTGAATCACTATTTGCGGCTTGGTCTTTTAACTGATTTAAAAACTTTTTCTTTTCTTCAATCATTTGCTCTTTCGGCATATCAGGCTCCTCCGATAAAATGCCATAATGTTCATCTGCTTTTGCTTGTACGTACTTTTTTGTACTCTTTTTATTTCTTTTTCTCATCCTATTCAGCTGCCTTAATCTCTTTCTTTTAGCGATAAATTGTTTTGATATTTTAATAGGGCTCTTGAAAAAAAATCAAAATAAAAAAATTATTAAATTAGTAAATTATGCCACTTTATATTATTGTATTATTGACAATTAAATTAGCATTTTCAATATGCAATATTTCAGTGACATGGAATTTTTGTAAATAACTTACAGCACTAAAAAGACTTTTATTTATCTTCCTCAAAACTTCGCCACTATTATGAGAGATAACCCCAGTTTCGATACGCGTTTGGTAAGAGTTTTTGCCAGCATAATTAATTCTTTTCCCTTGAAGTAGTTTAGCAAAGATTGAGTTGAGCGATTCTACCTATAAATGAGATGACAGCAAAAATAATTATTGAGTAATAGAACGACTTTTAAATTCACACTTACTATATTAGTATCTACATCTTCAATTAAACTAGGAGCATGGTGGGCTACGATTTGATGTGCCGATATAATTTCTTGCAATAAAAATGTATCTTTTAATTCATTTACCAAATTAACTTCTCCATCTTTTTCCTTTTCGTCAGCTTTGCAGAAGTACATTTCACATTTACTGTGATCACCAAAAACATGATTAACCGTATTTAGAATATCTTTTTTTAAAAACTGCACTTTTTCTACCAACGTCTTATCTTTTTCGTTTTTCCTATATCTAATAGCTACTGATATGCCCACAGCACAACGATGTAGTCGTTCGGTCACCAATTTTTTTACTAAAGCTGTAGGGAACAACTGTAAAAAATGAAATAATTCTTATTTAAAAACAAATAGTAGAAATTAGAAATAAAAAACATTGAAATGAAAAAATAAATCTACTTTTGAGTTTTCCGAGACTTTTCTCAACCGTCCCCTAAAATTTCTTAAAACATGGTTTTTACATTCCACTTTAATAACTATGAGTTCACGACCGTATGGATTTGCCTCCAATATTTTCTTGTATACATTGCTGTCACCATCCGCAATCAACATGTAATATTTGATTCCGTGCATCTTAACACTGGTTTTGAAGCCTTCTACAATGGCATCCGCTTCCATAGCTGTAGAAGATCCTCCCCAGTTTTTGAAACAAGTATGATTAGGGATGGGATCATCTGGTTTTCTACTTTTATGTAAAGAGCAAAATGAGCAGTATTTATTTCTGATACCAATATATAAAACTTTCTTCGTTCTATATCCGACGATAGCTCCCTAAAATTAATAGTATATTACAACACAAGAGCTGCAAAAGAAAAAATTGTCCGTCGAGGCCGATTTTGAGGCCCGAGCCGAAGGCGAGGGCTTTAAAAAGGTCTCGACGGGTAATTCTTTTGCAGTTCTTGTGTTGTAAGCTACTTTTCATCACAAAGCACAGCGCAATAAAGGTTTTTCTAAAACGCACTAGTGCGGAAAAATAAGTTTTCTGCACTGAGTGATGAAAAATAATTTTCTTAACTGTCGTGAATTTGATAAAGGAATAAAACGTATTTACCACTCCTGCCAAAGAGCTATAGTGATTCTTATAACTCCTTCTGCCCCATGAACCATCAGCAACAACCTGCACGAGCGGAAATCCATCTTTATCTACCCGATTTTCTGACCTAGCTAAGGCAGCTTCTTCTTGTCCAGCTTCTAATAGTACTTTCAAAAAAGCATCATGAACGGCACTGCTAATTTTCGAAAAACTCGAATTCCATAAATTAAGGCTCATACATGGCAAGCCTAAAGCTGCTGACAGCTCTTCTAGTTGAGAAAATCCTCCCCCAGAAGTCAGCATGCCTGTTACCATTGCAGCGTTAATCTTAATTCCATTCTCATCTCGTGGATCGGTATCAATGATTTTTATCAGATGACACATTTTGCATTTGAACTTAAACGTTGAGTGAAAACCTCGTCTGGTTTCTTTTACGATGACCATGTCTCCCACCGAACATTGGAAAAGATGTCCTACGTTCAGGCTGACAATATTTTTCCAAAAAAAATTAATGTCTACTAAACGGCGACCTTCCAACGGACATCCTTCGTCGTCCAAAGAGCCTTTGTCATCGTTTAAGACCTCACTTTGATTTGGACATATTATATTGGTCAAAAATTTGACATACTTATATTGGTCAAAAAAAAAAAAGGCAATTTAATATCTTTTTTTTTCTTTTTTTGTTAATCTATCTATCTATACTTATATAAAGGAAAGTCGGATTTTCGCCGTGTCTGTCCGCAAAGACGATTTTCCACGTTCGAAAGGGCCCACAAATCCGGTTTTTGGAGACCTCGAAGCGCTATAATGGAACGATACAGGAAAAATCGAAAAACCGGAAAATTCGAGTCCATTCCTGGGAAAATCGTACTTTTGTACGGAAAACGAAAATCTTTTAACGATTCCAACGATCCGTTTCGATAACGTACCTAAACCGGTGTTCAATGATTTTTTCAACGTAAAAAGAAAGGGAAGATTCTTAGAAGACCCACGACACCCTTTTCAATCATCATGTCATTGTCCAATATTTATGACTGAAATCTTTTGTCACAGGTTCGTTTTTTTTTTTTTTTTTTTTTTTTTTTTTTTTTTTTTTTCCGAGTTATTCACAGGAAGCCAGGCACAGTGGTTTCTTAATGCGTTTGTTTTTATTTTTTTACATGGTCTTGGTTTTTTTTCTTTCTTTTCTTTCGCGAATGAGCAAAAAGTTAAAAGCAAGTGTTAAGAACTATTTATTTTTGTGGATTGTTTTTTGATTCCGATAAGGCACTTCGTTGGCTAGAAAAAACCGGCCGATTCACCGTCCGGTTTTTTTTAAAAAAAAAAGGTTTTTCAATTAATAATTTTAAACGTTAATATTGCATTAAATGGGGCGAAACTTATACCAAATTGTTTTTTATTATCAGAAGAAGTCGAGAATACATGTTAAATATGTAGGTAAGCTTAAATTACGTGAATATTCGCAAAATGAACCGATTGTTTATGTTTTTTTACATCGGCCATTTTGTTTTTTATGTAAACAACATTAAATTTTATGCGAATATTGACTTAATTTAAGCTTACCGACATATTTAACATGTATATTCGACTTCTTCTAACAATAAGGAACAATTTGGTATAAGTTTCGCCCCATTTAATGCAATATTAACGTTTAAAAATATTAATTAAAAAAACTTTTTTTTTAAAAACCGGACGGTGAACCGGCCGGTTTTGTCTAGCCAACGAAGTGCCTAATGTCGCTTTTTTTACTTTTTTTTAGATTTTTTTGGGTCCGATAATGTTTTTTTGGATTGTTTTCCGGTTATTGACAATTATTGTTTTCTAAATCCGATTATGTCGAGTGTTGATGATTTTTTTTTTCTATGCATTGTTTTCTGAGTCGGATATGTTTTTGAATTGGATTTTATTGGTACTTTCGCAGCATGGGTAAAGTTGCTCATAATTGTGCTTTCCTTATCCGCTTCCTTACAGGTTTCCTTATAATGGCAGAGAATCAAATATCGACATTTTAGAAACAACTGACGGCCTAATACCTCACCGAGTCGTTGAAACTTCGGGTGATAGGTCCTGTTTATTTTTCTACCTGATCCAAGGTTCCGTCCATCTTTGTTTGTTGTGCCGCCAATTTTATGCATGTGTACCTTTTTTTCTAACCTAGCCTTCTCTTACATTTCGTTCTTTTTTTTTTTTTTTTTTTTTTTATTTACATAAAGAAAATTAGGAATCTTCCATACGATTCCGTAATTAGCTGTAGAGCCTCCCCAGTACAGGGTATAAATGAATTACGGTGAACAAGTCGCGGAGGCCCGCGAAGCGGGCCGGAGCGGCTTGTGTAATTATAAAGGCAGGATAAACAATTTACCAATGTGAGTATATAAGGCCGTCATTACTATTTTCTTCATCAGAGTACTGAATCGGTATAATGCCCGATTCATTCAAATCGTTCGATAACGACGGAAATGTTACTTTTGAGATTGGAATTTTTTTCTCTCTGTTTTCTCCCTCAATCGTTTCTATAGACTTTATGGAACTAAAAAGAGGTGGCAAAGGCGGTAAAATGCAATATAAAAAAATAAACAGTATTAAAAATTACATTATTAAAAAATGTAACGTAAAAAAATGATTTCTCCATGTTTTAATTACCTTGAAGAGCTAGGTAAATCCTGAATAACTGATATGTCGGTATCGTACCTTGTTTAAAAAAAAAAAATAATAATGAAAACACTAATAAGAACCATACAATACAAGAGACAACCATAACAATAGACAAGAGACATTTTTTTTTTTTAAAGCGAAAAAATATATTTCAGCTGTAATACTTACGAACTACTGCCATTCCAACGACTTTCAGCTAATTTTTTGCCGATTTTACGCCGGCTTTTCTTTTGGTGTTTCCTCATTATTAATTATCACTAATCACTAGGGTGTGTCATTTTAAAAAAATTTTTGAAATGTTGGGGGGCACGTTGAAAATCTGCTTCTTTTAGGTGTAAAACCACTAAAAAAAATTTTTTCAAATTTTTTTTTAACCGCTTAGTGGCCCCCCAAGGCCACTTTAGCTTTTTAAAAATTGGCCAATTAAGGTCTTTTAAACTCCATTTTTTTTATCCACTTTAAGGGTCTACAAAATATTTTGAAAAAATGTTTTCTTATTTTTTTGAGGTCGTAGAACACGAATTTCACTCTCCCGAATTTTTCCGATTAACCCCTGTGACGTCATTAGCGTTTTTATCGAGCTTATAGCTGATTTTTCCGTCTGAAATTCGACTTAATCTCGATTTTGGAGCCCTGAAAATTTTTTTATTTTACTGGTGTCACGTATACTGATGCGAAAATACCCGTAGAACACGAATTTCACCATCCCGATTTTTTCCGATCAACCCCTGAGTAGGGGCATTAGTGTAAATTTGGTTTTTTGGGGCAAAAATGAATTTTTTTGCCAAAAAATGGCAAGAACTCCTCACCAGTTTGATTTAGAGGTCATGTTCAATGAAATTTTTTAGTCAGGACACTCTGACGAATAAAGATTTTTTGTGTTTCGAATCAATTTCCGAAATTTTTAACGGCCGGAAAAAATTTGAAATTTCAGAAAAATTACAGATAGAATTTTCCGACCGTAAAAAATTTCGGAAATTGATTCGAAACACAAAAAATCTTTATTCGTCAGAGTGTCCTGACTAAAAAATTTCATTGAACATGACCTCTAAATCAAACTGGTGAGGAGTTCTTGCCATTTTTTGGCAAAAAAATTCATTTTTGCCCCAAAAAACCAAATTTACACTAATGCCCCTACTCAGGGGTTGATCGGAAAAAATCGGGATGGTGAAATTCGTGTTCTACGGGTATTTTCGCATCAGTATACGTGACACCAGTAAAATAAAAAAATTTTCAGGGCTCCAAAATCGAGATTAAGTCGAATTTCAGACGGAAAAATCAGCTATAAGCTCGATAAAAACGCTAATGACGTCACAGGGGTTAATCGGAAAAATTCGGGAGAGTGAAATTCGTGTTCTACGACCTCAAAAAAATAAGAAAACATTTTTTCAAAATATTTTGTAGACCCTTAAAGTGGATAAAAAAAATGGAGTTTAAAAGACCTTAATTGGCCAATTTTTAAAAAGCTAAAGTGGCCTTGGGGGGCCACTAAGCGGTTAAAAAAAAATTTGAAAAAAATTTTTTTAGTGGTTTTACACCTAAAAGAAGCAGATTTTCAACGTGCCCCCCAACATTTCAAAAATTTTTTTAAAATGACACACCCTACTAATCACATGCCACGAATTTTAGTGACCGAAATTCACAACAAACAATAAAAACTATTTACTAAATTTCTGGAATCTCGAAAACTTCGATATAAACTCGAAAGAAAATTGTAAAAGTAAATAATAAAAAATTCCCATCAACCGACTAAAGCGAATAACAACTATTTACCGAAAGGAATCTTGTTTGAACTAATCGAAAAATCCAAAAAAACCACCGCGCACCGACAACATTCAATCGACATGAATACATTATTATTATTCAAACAGATTGTGTTATCAATGAAACCCTCGTGTGCCAATGCGAAAAAAAATTTATGGCACCCGAAAATTATGGGGCGCCATCTGTCCGAAAAATAAAATGCCATAAACGACGTAAAAATGTCGGCGGGGACGACGATTGACACGCGGGGAACGAGTTTGATGCACGGCGTGGGGATTTTTTTTTGCCGATGTTCAATTTGTAAGGCGTTTTTCTCCATAATAGTTCCGGTGAAAATCGGTAGGTGGCAGCACTATAAAATAAATAACCACACCAAACGATCAAAAATGGTGGACGCAATCAGGTGATAGGCGCGGGATTTAACAATATGAATCTAACTTCCGGTTTCAAAAAATTTGTTCATTTCTTTAGATAGAGGGCTTATTATTTTAAAATTAGTTTCGTTGTTGCTGCTCGCACATTACGAATGCTAACAAAGTTTTTTTTTGCTTTGTTTAAATGAGAGAACTGCCTACCATTTCCATTATTCTGCGTTTTCGGTACAAAAGCCGAAAAGAATAAAAAAATTATTTATTTTTTTTTTATTTTTTATTTTTTTTAAAGCGGTTTTTTACTTACGTTTTGAAAAGAAGAATAGCAAATCGTTTATAACACTAATTTCTGTTTAATAGCAAATCGTTTATCATCAAGGAGTCATTGAAAAAAAAAGATTAATTCTATATTTATTTATTAAATTTAACTTGTACAATGATGGCATTTATATATACTACATTGAAGCATAAACTAAAAAAACATTGCTCTCGTACAATCCGTATTACTCGATGCTGCTAATTATTAACTCATTGAATCGCCAAGCGACGTCTTTCACTGACCATCTCCTAAAATTTGATATAAAGCATTAATTTAATCGTTATCGAAAAAAAAAAACATTCTAACCTAACCATAACAAAACCAGGGTGCAAAACAAGTAGGAATGTCTGATATACAGTAATTTATGTTTGTATATTTACCTGTATATATACGTATATATATAAGTATATACGTAACATATACTCATAAGTTAAACATTAAATTTAAATTAGGAAAAAAAGAATATTTTTTCTGGCTGTCCTAGGGGGTTTTTCGGTCATTAGTCAGAGAAAGGTTTAATAGTAGCTTTTACAGTTTACTTATGTAATTAAGCAAGAAAAAAATCTTTTTACTGGTTTTTAGATTTCCCTCCTTAGGCGCTCAGTTTATACTTCAGCCATACGACGCCATTTTGTTAAAATGGCTGACCGTAAAATTATGACCGTGCAAAAGTTAAAATATTAGTGAATTATTGTCATTATTCATTAATTAACAAGTAATTATCGATGTAAAATCAAAAATATAGCGATTATGCCCTATTTTATAAATGAAATTCATAAATATACAACGTAAACATTGGCTGGTATATATACTGTATATTTACGTATAATATACGTATATAATCTGTATTTTAAGATAGACATCCCTAAAAAAAGGTATTTCAGTTTCAAAAACAGATATCTTTGTTTTACGTGACAGGGGTCTCCTACACTTATCATATGCAGAACACCTGTCATAATAAATAAAAGATATTCGCTTTTAGAACTAAGCCCAAAAAAAAATCAGCGTGGGTTCATCCCCGTACACATTTTCGAAAAAAAAATCATGCAATATTTTAATTCTAAGCACAATCATGCATTTTTCATTATCGGGAGGGCTTATTAAATTGATATAGACCTTTTTTAAACCAGTAAAAACAATTTCAACCATCAAAAAACGAAAAATATACTTGCATTAAAAACAACCCTACCTGACCATCGCCATATTCGAGTACTACCGCTTTAGAATGCGAAATTCGAAATGGGATTTTTTTATTTTTTTAATATCTAATCAAATATAGCATGTCAGACCGGCAATTTTCGGAATTGGCTTACTGAAAACAGAAAGAGGGTAGCGAAGGAGGACTACCTGTTCAGAAAGCAAAACAAAAACATAAAAAAAAATTGCATTTTTTACATGTATAAAGTCCACGAAAAACGTTTGCACGACTACATGATACGAATGTGAAACCATCTGAAATAATTTTTCTAGATTTATTTTATTTTTTATATAAGAAGGTTATAGGCCTAAAATCTTTGAAAAGTTTTTCAGCGGCACGTGTGAAAAGAAAAATTGAACTGGGCATCAATTTTTTAAAAAGTAATGAAATATGGATGGAAGAAAAATCCGCCGAAAGTCGATTTTATGCTCTTGAGAATTTTTTTCTCCATATATTATGGCCCAAAACTATTTGCTATTTGAAATTTGAAATTTGATATTTGATATTTGAAAACCAGATACTATTGGTACTTCAAATTTTGTATTTCATATAAAATTTTTAACTAAAATCTAAAAAGAAATTTTGAGGTCGAAAAGTTATGGCAATAAGGATGATTGCATATCATATTAAAGTATTACATACATATTTGAGCAATAGTGTAGAGAAATTTCTGGGTCGGAGTCTTAAACATATATATCACATTATTAGCTACTTATTGTAAAATGACTTTGATAGAATTAAGTGTTAAAAACGGTTGAGAAAAAAATTTCAGTGCAGTTCCATTTAAAAAAAAAATTAAAAAGGTAAAAAAGGAAATTGCACCTAAACGTTTTAAAACAATAATGTAGATCGTAATATATTTTAAGCCTAAAAACATCTGGGTTAGAAGTTTTCAAGCAGAAAAAGCTCAAACATATAAATTTTGTCAAAGAATCTCCGGCCCAGAAATTTCTCTACAGTATTGTTCAAATATATATATATTTATAATGCTTAAATATGATATGGAATCATCCTTATTGCCATGACTTTCCAACCTCGAAATTTCTTTAAAAAAATCTTCCTCCAGGTAAACATTGCGAAGACAAAATATTTCTAGTCGCGCAGCTTTCTTCAAATGAAAAAGCTTTAAACGCGTTCAGCACTAAAAAAATTACCGTTCAAACTCTGAATTTAACAATTCTGACCTATAACACTAGTAGACCTAATATCCCTATTGAAAAAATAAAAAAAATAAAAAAAAAGAATAAAAAGAAAAATCTATCATAAATATTTGGGGGGATAAATCTTTCATCCATATTTCATTACTTTTTAAAAAATTGATGCCCAGTCCAATTTTTCTTTTCACACGTGCCTCTGAAAAACTTTTCAAAGATTTTAGACCTATAACCTTCTTATATAAAAAATAAAATAAATCTAGAAAAATTATTTCAGATGGTTTCACATTCGTATCATGTAGTCGTGCAAATGTTTTTCGTGGACTTTATACATGTAAAAAATGCAATTTTTTTTTTATGTTTTTGTTTTGCTTTCTGAACAGGTAGTCCTCCTTCGCTACCCTCTTTCTGTTTTCAGTAAGCCAATTCCGAAAATTGCCGGTCTGACATGCTATATTTGATTAGATATTAAAAAAATAAAAAAATCCCATTTCGAATTTCGCATTCTAAAGCGGTAGTACTCGGGAATATGGCGATGGTCAAGGTAGGGTTGTTTTTAATGCAAGTATATTTTTCGTTTTTTGATGGTTGAAATTGTTTTTACTGGTTTAAAAAAGGTCTATATCAATTTAATAAGCCCTCCCGATAATGAAAAAATGCATGATTGTGCTTAGAATTAAAGATATTGCATGATTTTTTTTCGAAAATGTGTACGGGGATGAACCCACGCCGATTTTTTTTTTGGGCTTAGTTCTAAAAGCGAATATCTTTTATTTATTATGACAGGTGTTCTGCATATGATAAGTGTAGGAGACCCCTGTCACGTAAAAACAAAGATATCTGTTTTTGAAACTGAACTATATACCTTGTTTTGCACCCTGGTTTTGTTATGGTTAGGTTAGAATGTTTTTTTTTTCGATAACGATTTAAATTAATGCTTTTATATCAAATTTTAGGAGATGGTCAGTGAAAGACGTCGCTTGGCGAATTCAATGAGTTAATAATTAGCAAGCATCGAGTAATAACGGATTGTACGAGAGCAATGTTTTTTTTAGTTTATGCTTCAATGTAGTATATAATAAATGCCATCATTGTACAAGTTAAATTTAATAAATAAATATAGAATAATAATCTTTTTTTTTTTTCAATGACTCCTTGATGATAAAACGATTTGCTATTAAACAGAAATTAGTGTTATAAAACGATTTGCTATTCTTCTCTTTTCAAAACGTAAGTAAAAAACCGCTTTAAAAAAAATAAAAAAAAAAATAAAAATAAATAATTTTTTTATTCTTTTCGGCTTTTGTACCGAAAACGCCGAATAATGGAAATGGTAGGCAGTTCTCTCATTTAAACAAAGCAAAAAAAAGCTTTGTTAGCATTCGTAATGTGCGAGCAGCAACAACGAAACTAATTTTAAAATAATAAGCCCTCTATCTAAAGAAATGAACAAATTTTTTGAAACCGGAAGTTAGATTCATATTGTTAAATCCCGCGCCGATCACCTGATTGCGTCCACCATTTTTGGTCGTCTTGTGTGGTTATTAATTTTATAGTGCTGCCACCTACCGATTTTCACCGGAACTATTATGGCTAAAAACGCCTTACAAATTGAACATCGGCAAAAAAAAATCCCCACGCCGTGCAGCAAACTCGTTCCCCGCGTGTCAATCGTATGGGGCGCCATCTGTCCGAAAAATAAAATGCCATAAACGTATGGGGCGCCATCTGTCCGAAAAATAAAATGCCATAAACGACGTAAAAATGGCGGGGACGACGATTGACACGCGGGGAACGAGTTTGATGCACGGCGCGGGGGATTTTTTTTGCCGATGTTCAATTTGTAAGGCGTTTTCTCTATAATAGTTCCGGTGCAAATCGGTAGGTGGCAGCACTAAAAATTAATAACCACACAAAACGACCAAAAATGGTGGGCGCAATCAGGTGATAGGCGCGGGATTTAACAATATGAATCTAACTTCCGGTTTCAAAATTTTTGTCATTTCTTTAGATAGAGGGCTTATTATTTTAAAATTAGTTTCGTTGTTTCTGTTCACATTACGAATGCTAACAAAGTTTTTTTTTGTTTTGTTTAAATGAGAGAACTGCCTACCATTTCCATTATTCTGCGTTTTCGGTACAAAAGCCGAAAAGAATAAAAAAATTATTGATTTTTTTTTTTTTTTTTTTAAAGCGGTTTTTTACTTACGTTTTCAAAAGAGAAGAATAGCAATCGTTTTATAACACTAATTTCTGTGTAATAGCAAATCGTTTTATCATCAAGTAGTCATTGAAAAAAAAAGGATTATTATTCTATATTTATTTATTAAATTTAACTTGAACAATGATGTCATTTATTATATACTACATTAAAGCATAAACTAAAAAAAATATTGCTCTCGTACAATCCGTTATTACTCGATGCTTGCTAATTATTAACTCATTGAATTCGCCACGCGACGTCTTTGACTGACCATCTCCTAAAATTTGATATAAAAGCATTAATTTAAATCGTTACCAAAAAAAAAAAAAAAAAAAAAAAAAAAAAAAAATTCTAACCTAACCATAACAAAACCAGGGTGCAAAACAAGGTATATAGTTCAGTTTCAAAAACAGATATCTTTGTTTTTAAGTGACAGGGGTCTCTTACACTTATCATATGCAGAACACCTGTCACATAAATAAAAAAGATATTCGCTTTTAGAACTAAGCCCAAAAAAAAATCAGCGTGGGTTCATCCCCGTACACATTTTCGAAAAAAATCATGCAATATCTTTAATTCTAAGCACAATCATGCATTTTTTCATTATCGGGAGGGCTTATTAAATTGATATAGACCTTTTTAAACCACTAAAATAATTTTCAACCATCAAAAAACGAAAAATATAATTGCATTAAAAACAACCCTACCTTGACCACCGCCATATTCCCGAGTTCTACCGCTTTAGAATGCGAAATTCGAAATGGGATTTTTTTATTTTTTTAATATCTAATCAAATACAGCATGTCGGACCGGCGATTTTCGGAATTGGCTTACTGAAAACAGAAAGAGGGTGGCGAAGGAGGACTATTTGTTCAGAAAGCAAAACAAAAACATTTAAAAAAATTGCATTTTTTACATGTATAAAAGTCCACGAAAAACGTTTGCACGACTACATGATATGAATGTAAAACCATTTGAAATAATTTTCTATATTTATTTTATTTTTTTTATATAGAAGGTTATAGGCCTAAAATCTTTGAAAAGTTTTTCAGCAGCAAGTGTGAAAAGGAAAAATGGAATGGGCATCAATTTTTAAAAAGTAATGAAATAAGGATGGAAGAAAAATCCACCGAATGTCGATTTTCCTCTTGAGAATTTTTTCTCTATACATTATGGCCCAAACTATTTGCTATTTGAAATTTGATATTTGAAAACAAGATACTATTGGTACTTCAAAGGATGAGGGTCAATAAGGCCGTTTTTTGGGCTAATTTTTTTTTTTCGTGGAATTTGATCCTTGAGTTCTGGTAAATGATTCCCCAAAAGGATTTCGATTTCGGTCGTCGGTACCCTTAATATTCGCCTAAACCAAAGTCTTTTTTTAAATGTTAATAATTTTTTCAGTTTTTTTTTAAGATACTTGATCATGGATGGAACGGGATAATGGTTGGAATCGATCAATGTCACTCCTAAATGATGTTTTTTAAAAAAATTCAGATCTGACTACCGGGGAACTCAAATAGCCGTAAAATCCGCGTCTTACACATTTTTTCAAATGGATTCCATGGATTCCGAAACGGGAAAAATTACCTGATGTTCATCTTAGGACATGCTATAATATATTGTATGCAGTTTCAGAAATCTTGGAAGAACGGTGTTTAAAAAAATAAAAACACCTAAAATGCCGCTTTTAAGGGGGTTCTACACATTTTTCGGAACATGAAAAAATACCCTGAAAAGATCTTAGGTAGTGCTACTTCCCTGCACCATTAAAATTTTATTCCTTTTCGATCCTTAAAAATTTGCTTTAAAAAACATCATGGTTTAGGCGAATATTAAGGGTACCGACGACCGAAATCGAAAATGCTTTTGGGGAATCATTTACCAGAATCAAGGATCAATTCCACGAAAAAAAAAATTAGCCCAAAAAACGGCCTTATTGACCTCATCCTTTGAAGTACCAATAGTATCTTGTTTTCAAATATCAAATTTCAAATAGCAATAGTTTTGGGCCATAATGTATAGAGAAAAAAATTCAAGAGGATAAAATCGACTTTCGGTGGATTTTTCTTCCATCCTTATTTCATTACTTTTTAAAAATTGATGCCCATTCCATTTTTCTTTTCACATTGCTGCTGAAAAACTTTTCAAAGATTTTAGGCCTATAACCTTCCTATATAAAAAATAAAATAAATATAGAAAAATTATTTCAAATGGTTTTACATTCATATCATGTAGTCGTGCAAACGTTTTTCGTGGACTTTTATACATGTAAAAAATGCAATTTTTAAATGTTTTGTTTTGCTTTCTGAACAAAAGTCCTCCTTCGCCACCCTCTTTCTGTTTTCAGTAAGCCAATTCCGAAAATCGCCGGTCCGACATGCTGTATTTGATTAGATATTAAAAAAATAAAAAAATCCCATTTCGAATTTCGCATTCTAAAGCGGTAGAATCGGGAATATGGCGGTGGTCAAGGTAGGGTTGTTTTAATGCAATTATATTTTTCGTTTTTTGATGGTTGAAATTATTTTTAGTGGTTTAAAAAAGGTCTATATCAATTTAATAAGCCCTCCCGATAATGAAAAAATGCATGATTGTGCTTAGAATTAAAGATATTGCATGATTTTTTTTCGAAAATGTGTACGGGGATGAACCCACGCTGATTTTTTTTTGGGCTTAGTTCTAAAAGCGAATATCTTTTATTTATTATGACAGGTGTTCTGCATATGATAAGTGTAAGAGACCCCTGTCACTTAAAAACAAAGATATCTGTTTTTGAAACTGAACTATATACCTTGTTTTGCACCGTTGTTGGTTAGGTTAGAATTTTTTTTTTTTTTTTTTTTTTTTTTTTTTTTTTTTTTTTTTTTGGTAACGATTTAAATTAATGCTTTTATCAAATTTAGGAGATGGTCAGTCAAAGACGTCGCGTGGCGAATTCAATGAGTTAATAAAGCAAGCATCGAGTAATAACGGATTGTACGAGAGCAATATTTTTTTAGTTTATGCTTTAATGTAGTATATAAAAATGACATCATTGTTCAAGTTAAATTTAATAAATAAATATAGAATAATATCCTTTTTTTTCAATGACTACTTGATGATAAAACGATTTGCTATTACACAGAAATTAGTGTTATAAAACGATTGCTATTCTTCTCTTTTGAAAACGTAAGTAAAAAACCGCTTTAAAAAAAAGAAAAAAAAATCAATAATTTTTTTATTCTTTTCGGCTTTTGTACCGAAAACGCAGAATAATGGAAATGGTAGGCAGTTCTCTCATTTAAACAAAACAAAAAAAAACTTTGTTAGCATTCGTAATGTGAGCAGAAACAACGAAACTAATTTTAAAATAATAAGCCCTCTATCTAAAGAAATGAACAAAATGTTTGAAACCGGAAGTTAGATTCATATTGTTAAATCCCGCGCCTATCACCTGATTGCGCCCACCATTTTTGGTCGTTTTGTGTGGTTATTAATTTTATAGTGCTGCCACCTACCGATTTGCACCGGAACTATTATAGAGAAAAACGCCTTACAAATTGAACATCGGCAAAAAAAAATCCCCCGCCCGTGCATTAAACTCGTTCCCCGCGTGTCAATCGTCGTCCCCGCCGACATTTTTACGTCGTTTATATGGGGCGCCATCTGTCCGAAAAATAAAATGCCATAAAAGATGTAAAAATGTCGGCGGGGACGACGATTGACACGCGGGGAACGAGTTTAATGCACGGGCGGGGGATTTTTATTTGCCGCTGTTCAATTTGTAAGGCGTTTTTCTCTATAATAGTTCCGGTGCAAATCGGTAGGTGGCAGCACTATAAAATTAATAACCACACAAAACGACCAAAAATGGTGGGCGCAATCAGGTGATAGGCGCGGGATTTAACAATATGAATCTAACTTCCGGTTTCAAAAATTTTGTTCATTTCTTTAGATAGAGGGCTTATTATTTTAAAATTAGTTTCGTTGTTTCTGCTCACATTACGAATGCTAACAACGTTTTTTTTTGTTTTGTTTTGTTTAAATGAGAGAACTGCCTACCATTTCCATTATTCTGCGTTTTCGGTACAAAAGCCGAAAAAAATAAAAAAATTATTGATTTTTTTTTTTTTAAAGCGGTTTTTACTTACGTGTTGAAAAGAGAAGAATAGCAATCGTTTTATAACACTAATTTCTGTGTAATAGCAAATCGTTTTATCATCAAGGAGTCGTTGAAAAAAAAAGGATTATTATTCTATATTTATTTACTAAATTTAACTTGAACAATGATGTCATTTATTATATACTACATTAAAGCATAAACTAAAAAAAACATTGCTCTCGTACAATCCGTTATTACTCGATGCTTGCTAATTATTAACTCATTGAATTCGCCACGCGACGTCTTTGACTGACCATCTCCTAAAATTTGATATAAAAGCATTAATTTAAATCGTTACCGAAAAAAAAAAAAAAAAAAAAAAAAAAAATTCTAACCTAACCATAACAAAACCAGGGTGCAAAACAAGGTATATAGTTCAGTTTCAAAAACAGATATCTTTGTTTTTAAGTGACAGGGGTCTCTTACACTTATCATATGCAGAGCACCTGTCATAATAAATAAAAGATATTCGCTTTTAGAACTAAGCCCGAAAAAAAAATCAGCGTGGGTTCATCCCCGTACACATTTTCGAAAAAAAATCATGCAATATCTTTAATTCTAAGCACAATCATGCATTTTTTCATTATCGGGAGGGCTTATTAAATTGATATAGACCTTTTTTAAACCACTAAAAACAATTTCAACCATCAAAAAACGAAAAATATAATTGCATTAAAAACAACCCTACCTTGACCACCGCCATATTCCCGAGTTCTACCGCTTTAGAATGCGAAATTCGAAATGGGATTTTTTTATTTTTTTAATATCTAATCAAATACAGCATGTCGGACCGGCAATTTTCGGAATTGGCTTACTGAAAACAGAAAGAGGGTGGCGAAGGAGGACTATTTGTTCAGAAAGCAAAACAAAAACATTTAAAAAATTGCATTTTTTACATGTATAAAAGTCCACGAAAAACGTTTGCACGACTACATGATAGAATGTAAAACCATTTGAAATAATTTTCTATATTTATTTTATTTTTTATATAGAAGGTTATAGGCCTAAAATCTTTGAAAAGTTTTTCAGCAGCAAGTGTGAAAAGGAAAATGGAATGGGCATCAATTTTTTAAAAAGTAATGAAATAAGGATGGAAGAAAATCCACCGAAAGTCGATTTATGCTCTTGAGAATTTTTTTCTATACATTATGGCCAAAACTATGCTATTTGAAATTTGATATTTGAAAACAAGATACTATTGGTACTCAAAGGATGAGGGTCAATAAGGCCGTTTTTGGCTAATTTTTTTTTTCGTGGAATTTGATCCATGAGTTTGGTAAATGATTCCCCAAAAGCATTTTCGATTTCGGTCGTCGGTACCCTTAATTTCGCCTAAACCAAAGTCTTTTTTAATGTTAATAATTTTTTTCAGTTTTTTTTAAGATAACTTGATCATGGATGGAACGGGATAATGGTTGGATCGATCAATGTCACTCCTAATGATGTTTTATAAAAAAAATTCAGATCTGACTACCGGGGAGCTCAAATAGGCCGTAAAATCCGCGTCTTACGCATTTTTCAAATGGATTCCATCGATTCCGAAACGTAAAAAATTACCTGATGTTTTTAGGACATTGCTATAATATATTGTATGCAGTTTTCAGAAACCTTGGAAGAACGGTGTTTAAAAAAAATAAAAACACCTAAAATTGCCGCTTTTAAGGGGGTTCTACACATTTTTCGGAACATGAAAAAATACCCTGAAAAGATCTTAGGTAGTGCTACTTCCCTGCACCATTAAATTTTTTAATTCCTATTTCGATCCTTAAATTTGCTTTAATAAAATTCATGGTTTAGGCGAATATTAAGGGTACCGACGACCGAAATCGAAAATGCTTTGGGGAATCATTTACCAGAACTCAAGGATCAAATTCCACGAAAAAAAAATAGCCCAAAAAACGGCTTATTGACCTCATCTTTGAAGTACCAATAGTCATTTGTTTTCAAATATCAAATTTCAAATAGCATAGTTTTGGGCCATAATGTATAGAGAAAAAAATTCTCAAGAGCATAAAATCGACTTTCGGTGGATTTTTCTTCCATCCTTATTTCATTACTTTTTAAAAAATTGATGCCCATTTCATTTTTCCTTTTCACACTTGCTGCTGAAAAACTTTTCAAAGATTTTAGGCCTATAACCTTCCTATATAAAAAATAAAATAAATATAGAAAAATTATTTCAAATGGTTTACATTCATATATATGTAGTCGTGCAAACGTTTTTCGTGGACTTTTATACATGTAAAAAATGCAATTTTTTTAAATGTTTTGTTTTGCTTTCTGAACAAATAGTCCTCCTTCGCACCCTCTTTCTGTTTTCAGTAAGCCAATCCGAAAATTGCCGGTCCGACATGCTGTATTTGATTAGATATTAAAAAAATAAAAAAATCCCATTTCGAATTTCGCATTCTAAAGCGGTAGAACTCGGGAATATGGCGGTGGTCAAGGTAGGGTTGTTTTTAATGCATTATATTTTTCGTTTTTTGATGGTTGAAATTGTTTTTAGTGGTTTAAAAAAGGTCTATATCAATTTAATAAGCCCTCCCGATAATGAAAAAATGCATGATTGTGCTTAGAATTAAAGATATTGCATGTTTTTTTTCGAAAATGTGTACGGGGATGAACCCCGCTGATTTTTTTTTGGGCTTAGTTCTAAAAGCGAATATCTTTTATTTATTATGACAGGTGTTCTGCATATGATAAGTGTAAGAGACCCCTGTCACTTAAAAACAAAGATATCTGTTTTTGAAACTGAACTATATACCTTGTTTTGCACCCTGGTTTTGTTATGGTTAGGTTAGAATTTTTTTTTTTTTCGATAACGATTTAAATTAATGCTTTTATATCAAATTTTAGGAGATGGTCAGTGAAAGACGTCGCTTGGCGAATTCAATGAGTTAATAATTAGCAAGCATCGAGTAATAACGGATTGTACGAGAGCAATGTTTTTTTTAGTTTATGCTTTAATGTAGTATATAATAAATGACATCATTGTTCAAGTTAAATTTAGTAAATAAATATAGAATAATAATCCTTTTTTTTTCAACGACTCCTTGATGATAAAACGATTTGCTATTACACAGAAATTAGTGTTATAAAACGATTGCTATTCTTCTCTTTTCAACACGTAAGTAAAAACCGCTTTAAAAAAAAAAAAATCAATAATTTTTTTATTTTTTTCGGCTTTTGTACCGAAAACGCAGAATAATGGAAATGGTAGGCAGTTCTCTCATTTAATACAAAAAAAGCAAAAAAAAGAAACTTAGCATTCAAATGTGAGCAGAAACAACGAAACAATTATAAAAAAAGTATGTGTAGAGAAAAAGAATCAAATTTTTGAAACCGGAAGTTAGATTCATATTGTTAAATCCCGCGCCTATCACCTGATTGCGTCCACCATTTTTGGTCGTTTTGTGTGGTTATTATTTTATAGTGCTGCCACCTACCGATTTGCACCGGAACTATTATAGAGAAAAACGCCTTACAAATGAACATCGGCAAAAAAAAATCCCCGCCCGTGCATTAAACTCGTTCCCCGCGTGTCAATCGTCGTCCCCGCCGACATTTTTACATCTTTTATGGCATTTTATTTTCGGACAGATGGCGCGCCATAGCCGACTCATTACGTGTTGTAAGTAAATTATTTTTGTATTCTTTTTTCCGTGTAGAGTATAGAAAATATCCGTATACTTTATTTTTTAGTATACCTTGGTATGGCGCGCCATCTGTCCGAAAATAAAATGCCATAAAAGATGTAAAAATGTCGGCGGGGACGACGATTGACACGCGGGAACGAGTTTAATGCACGGGCGGGGGATTTTTATTTGCCGATGTTCAATTTGTAAGGCGTTTTTAGCCATAATAGTTCCGGTGAAAATCGGTAGGTGGCAGCACTATAAAATAAATAACCACACAAAACGACCAAAAATGGTGGACGCAATCAAGTGATAGGCGCGGGATTTAACAATATGAATCTAACTTCCGGTTTCAAAAATTTTATTCTTTTCTCTACACATACATTTTTTTATAATTTGTTTCGTTGTTTCTGCTCACATTATGAATGCTAAGTTTCTTTTTTTTCCTGCTTTTTTTTGTATTTTTTAAATGAGAGAACTGCCTACCATTTCCATTATTCTGCGTTTTCGGTAAAAAGCCGAAAAAATAAAAAAATTATGATTTTTTTTTTTTTTTTTTTTTTAAAGCGGTTTTTACTTACGTTTTGAAAAGAGAAGAACAGCAATCGTTTTATAACACTAATTTCTGTGTAATAGCAAATCGTTTTATCATCAAGGAGTCGTTGAAAAAAAAAGGATTATTATTCTATATTTATTTATTAAATTTAACTTGAACAATGATGTCATTTATTATATACTACATTAAAGCATAAACTAAAAAAAACATTGCTCTCGTACAATCCGTTATTACTCGATGCTTGCTAATTATTAACTCATTGAATTCGCCACGCGAATTCTTTGACTGACCATCTCCTAAAATTTGATATAAAAGCATTAATTTAAATCGTTATCGAAAGGAAAAAAAAAAAAATTCTAACCTAACCATAACAAAACCAGGGTGCAAAACAAGGTATATAGTTCAGTTTCAAAAACAGATATCTTTGTTTTTAAGTGACAGGGGTCTCTACACTTATCATATGCAGAACACCTGTCATAATAAATAAAAGATATTCGCTTTTAGAACTAAGCCCAAAAAAAAATCGGCGTGGGTTCACCCGTACACATTTTCGAAAAAAATCATGCAATATCTTTAATTCTAAGCACAGTCATGCATTTTTTCATTATCGGAGGGCTTATTAAATTGATATAGACCTTTTTAAACCACTAAAAACAATTTCAACCATCAAAAAACGAAAAATATAATTGCATTAAAAACAACCCTACCTTGACCATCGCCATATTCCCGAGTTCTACCGCTTTAGAATGCGAAATTCGAAATGGGATTTTTTTATTTTTTTAATATCTAATCAAATACAGCATGTCGGACCGGCAATTTTCGGAATTGGCTTACTGAAAACAGAAAGAGGGTGGCGAAGGAGGACTATTTGTTCAGAAAGCAAAACAAAAACATTTAAAAAAATTGCATTTTTTACATGTATAAAAGTCCACGAAAACGTTTGCACGACTACATGATATGAATGTAAAACCATTTGAAATAATTTTTCTATATTTATTTTATTTTTTATATAGGAAGGTTATAGGCCTAAATCTTTGAAAAGTTTTTCAGCAGCAAGTGTGAAAGGAAAAATGGAATGGGCATCAATTTTTTAAAAAGTAATGAAATAAGGATGGAAGAAAAATCCACCGAAAGTCGATTTTATGCTCTTGAGAATTTTTTTCTCTATACATTATGGCCCAAAACTATTTGCTATTTGAAATTTGATATTTGAAAACAAGATACTATTGGTACTTCAAAGGATGAGGGTCAATAAGCCGTTTTTTGGGCTAATTTTTTTTTCGTGGAATTTGATCCTTGAGTTCTGGTAAATGATTCCCCAAAGCATTTTCGATTTCGGTCGTCGGTACCCTTAATATTCGCCTAAACCATGATATTTTATTAAAGCAAATTTAAGGATCGAAATAGGAATTAAAAAATTTTAATGGTGCAGGGAAGTAGCACTACCTAAGATCTTTTCAGGGTATTTTTTCATGTTCCGAAAAATGTGTAGAACCCCCTTAAAAGCGGCAATTTTAGGTGTTTTATTTTTTTAAACACCGTTCTTCAAGGATTTCTGAAAACTGCATACAATATATTATAGCATGTCCTAAGATGAACATCAGGTAATTTTTCCCGTTTCGGAATCCAATGGAATCCATTTGAAAAATGCGTAAGACGCGGATTTTACGGCCTATTTGAGCTCCCCGGTAGTCAGATCTGAATTTTTTTTAAAAAACATCATTTAGGAGTGACAATTGATCGATTCCAACCATTATCCCGTTCCATCCATGATCAAGTTATCTTAAAAAAAAACTGAAAAAAATTATTAACATTTAAAAAAAGACTTTGGTTTAGGCGAAAATTAAGGGTACCGACGACCGAAATCGAAAATGCTTTTGGGAATCATTTACCAGAACTCAAGGATCAAATTCCACGAAAAAAAAAATTAGCCCAAAAAACGGCCTTATTGACCCTCATCCTTTGAAGTACCAATAGTCTTGTTTTCAAATATCAAATTTCAAATAGCAAATAGTTTTGGGCCATAATGTATAGAGAAAAAAATTCTCAAGAGCATAAAATCGACTTTCGGTGGATTTTTCTTCCATCCTTATTTCATTACTTTTTAAAAATTGATGCCCATTCCATTTTTCCTTTTCACACTTGCTGCTGAAAAACTTTTCAAAGATTTTAGGCCTATAACCTTCCTATAAAAAAAATAAAATAAATATAGAAAAATTATTTCAAATGGTTTTACATTATTCATATCATGTAGTCGTGCAAACGTTTTTCGTGGACTTTTATACATGTAAAAAATGCAATTTTTTAAATGTTTTTGTTTTGCTTTCTGAACAATAGTCCTCCTTCGCCACCCTCTTTCTGTTTTCAGTAAGCCAATTCCGAAAATTGCCGGTCCGACATGCTGTATTTGATTAGATATTAAAAAAATAAAAAAATCCCATTTCGAATTTCGCATTCTAAAGCGGTAGAACTCGGGAATATGGCGGTGGTCAAGGTAGGGTTGTTTTTAATGCAATTATATTTTTCGTTTTTTGATGGTTGAAATTGTTTTTAGTGGTTTAAAAAAGGTCTATATCAATTTAATAAGCCCTCCCGATAATGAAAAAATGCATGATTGTGCTTAGAATTAAAGATATTGCATGATTTTTTTTCGAAAATGTGTACGGGGATGAACCCACGCCGATTTTTTTTTGGGCTTAGTTCTAAAAGCGAATATCTTTTATTTATTATGACAGGTGCTCTGCATATGATAAGTGTAAGAGACCCCTGTCACTTAAAAACAAAGATATCTGTTTTTGAAACTGAACTATATACCTTGTTTTGCACCCTGGTTTTGTTATGGTTAGGTTAGAATTTTTTTTTTTTTTTTTTTTTTTTTTTTTCGGTAACGATTTAAATTAATGCTTTTATATCAAATTTTAGGAGATGGTCAGTCAAAGACGTCGCGTGGCGAATTCATGAGTTAATAATTAGCAAGCATCGAGTAATAACGGATTGTACGAGAGCAATTTTTTTTAGTTTATGCTTTAATGTAGTATATAATAAATGACATCATTGTTCAAGTTAAATTAATAAATAAATATAGAATAATAATCCTTTTTTTTCAATGACTCCTTGATGATAAAACGATTTGCTATTACACAGAAATTAGTGTTATAAAACGATTGCTGTTCTTCTCTTTTCAAAACGTAAGTAAAAAACCGCTAAAAAAAAAAAAAAAAAAAAAATCAAAATTTTTTTATTCTTTTCGGCTTTTTACCGAAAACGCAGAATAATGGAAATGGTAGGCAGTTCTCTCATTTAAACAAAACACAAAAAAAACTTTGTTAGCATTCGTAATGTGAGCAGAAACAACGAAACTAATTTTAAAATAATAAGCCCTCTATCTAAAGAAATGAACAAAATTTTTGAAACCGGAAGTTAGATTCATATTGTTAAATCCCGCGCCTATCACCTGATTGCGCCCACCATTTTTGGTCGTTTTGTGTGGTTATTAATTTTATAGTGCTGCCACCTATTGATTTGCACCGGAACTATTATAGAGAAAAACGCCTTACAAATTGAACATCGGCAAATAAAAATCCCCCGCCCGTGCATTAAACTCGTTCCCCGCGTGTCAATCGTCGTCCCCGCCAACATTTTTACGTCGTTTATGGCATTTTATTTTTCGGACAGATGGCGCCCCATACATCACTAACCCTATTTACTTCCATTTTTTGTTGCGACCTCGGTGTATGGATGTTACTCATAGTCAGGTACAAATGTAAAATAGAGCCCTATATACTGGGAGAAGCGCAATTGGTGTCATGGCGGCGTCCGTATGGACGGTAAAATGGCGTAAAATTTGTATAGTTGTTTATGACGGGAAAATGGCGACCTCCGTGGGACGGTAAAATGTCGACCTCCGTGAAACGTATAACGCCTATGTTTCACTTACATAAAAAAATACATAAACAAGGACCAATCAAAATTAGACCGTAGGTTGCGCTTCTCCCAGTATATAGGGCTCTAATGTAAAATTAACTTGAAAATTATTTAAAAAGACATTACTTATGGTTAAAATCGTCAATCTAAAACTTTCTTCATATAATGCAAAGGATAAATAATGGATAGTCATAAATGCAGACAATAGGGCAAAAATTTGTTGCAGTGACATTTCTATTCAATTGCCATGTAAAACGATCAATATTTTAATTCGGTCTGAAGAGAAAAAAATGTATTCCTATTTTTTAGGAATGTTTTTTTACTTATATTGTATAATCAAGTAAGGGAAAGGTATTCCAGTTTTTCCTCCCTCTGTATAGTTGATGAATATGATATACCTAGTTGCTTTTTGTTTGTGTTGATTTTTATTTTTTAATTAAGTAATAATTTTAATGGAAGGAAAGGCATGATTAGTTTTTCATTTTGAAAAAAAAATATAGAGTAAAAAGGCAAGAAAATTATATTACAAAAATTCAGTACATACGATCTTCGTTAATTAATATTTTTATATGTGTACAGTAAACTACAATATTTACAATATAGGCATAATTAAAATGAAAGGAATGCCTAGGCAAGGTAGAAATTTAATTGTAAAAAAAATTGTTCCGGCGAAACAGTGAAAAGTAGAATTGAAATTACCATTCCGACCTTCTGGTATTCAAGGTGTAGTGAGCTTTCATAAATACTCAAAATTGGAGCATTGCAATTAAGAGGAAAAAATCTTTTTGACGAGTGGATTTTGGTGGATCCAGTTCCACTTCACGCTAGTCGGCCACGATTTAATTTATTATTAAGTGATTATATTGATCAAGAGACATCTGTTGATCAATATAATCTGGAATATCTATATATCTGGAATATTTGGTCTGGAGCCAAAGCACCTTGGCTCCAGAGAGATCAAATAAAGATAAAATAAAATTAAAAGTAAAATAAAGTAAAATAAAGTAAAATAACAGTGAAAACAGTAATTAACAGTAAATAACAGTAATTTATTTAACTGATATAAATGTCCCAGCAAAAGTACCAAGATGTATTGGGGAAAAAACAAAAACGAGTATTAATGTTTCAAATAAACCCCGTGCATTTAAATCCTAATAAATTTAATTTATGAGAATGAACTAAAAAAAAAATTAAATATACTTAAACTTACAAAATAGCAAAACTAAAAAAAAAAAAAAAAAAAAAAATGATGATAAAAAAATTTGAAAGTACCAATTAAGTTCAAAATAGCTATCTGGCTACCAGGAAAAGGATGAGGGTGAAAACAAAAATTAAGCGCCTTTCTGAAGATTCTGCCCTTTACTAAAAATAGTTGCCAAGTTTCCTGATTTCCTTAAGAACTATGCAACATTTTCTTTAATTACCTCTTGACTCTTGCAAAATTCTAAGTTTTGGAAGAATTTTGGGGTTGTTTTCGGTTTTTTTATAGAATCCCTGGGATATAGATTTACAAGTTTTAAAAATTTTTGTACGAATAATATACTTCAGTATTTCTTCTTTGTGATCTACACAGTCCTCGAGAAATTCAGGGAATTTGGTCGCTATTTCCTCTTTTGCTCTTAAAACAGTGAATTTAATGAAGTCTTTTTTTTCAGGATGACTTTTGAATTTTTTAAAAAGAATATTGAGGGTCAAAATTAAAACAGACACCAACAAAGGTGTTGGAGTTTCTAGACCTTTTTTCGGGTCCGTGATATTCTTATATCTCCTTTTTTTAATTAAAATTGAATCTTCATCGGACACTTGACTTTCTGCTTTTACCCCGTCCAACAACTTCACGCATCTGTCACATTTGTACTTCTTCTTAAGCCATCTTACTATGCGACCAGAGAAGAAAACATTTGCACAGGATTCTAGTGAAGCTGATGACACAATTTTTGCAGGACCTTCTTCGTGATTTACCAGTGGCCTACATATTATTAAATCCCCTTTCGCAGCCATATTTTCTGCTGAATCGCAAAAAAAATCATCAACCCAATGCTCCCAATCGCAATCATTTATAACATCATCTGTTTCATCGTCAGCTTTTATCTCACCCCTATCTCCGCCTACATTTATCTCATCAATTTCTCCGTTTTCATTTATCTCTGCTTGTTCCTTTTCATTATCATTTTCATAACTGTTAGTCATTAAATTTTGATTTTCTTCTACCTCCATCACTTCGACATCATTATTACTTGATTTTTCTTTTCGGATTTCTAAACTGGCCATTTTTTTCATTATTTCATTCTTTTGAACTTTTTCTATAGTTTCTTCTTTTTGTTCAAAATTCAAATCCAAAAAAAAATCTTCATCTGCGTCGCAATTTCCAAGTTCTGTGTATTTATGAAAACTAAAGTTTGTGATGTGGGCAAAACTGCATCTAAAATGTTTGGTAGTTGGATTTTTATTATAGCCATTTTTTTGGCGTACTATAGAAAAAAAGTTTTCTAGCGGGTCTTGGTTTAGCCTAGATGTTATTAAATAGTAAGGGTGGAAGGCGGAATCTTCTTTGTATTCCTCTATTTCACTTTCTCTTTTATACAGTTTAAGAATGGAGGTAAGACTTGTAACAAATCCGTCAAAACACGGAGGTCTAGTCAATGTGTATTTTTTATCTGTTTTAATTTTCTCTTCATTCTCCTGCTTGCCTTTTTTGTTATTTGTCTTATTACTTTTGTTCTCTTTCTTACTGCCCGCCATTTCATATTCTTTTTTATCCTCCTCATTTTTTTCTCTTTCCTTTTCGTTTTCTACTTCATTTTTATTATCTACATGCCAGTTCACTTTTTTTAATTTTTTAAATATTTGTAAGGCTTTATTAATGATGTCGAATTGGTGGATATTATCTTCGGAAAGAGCATTTTTATTAGGGTTTTTATTATATAATTGCCTACTGTTCAAGCAGTCGAAGAGATCATTCATTAACAGGAGGAATTCGGCCGTATTAGGTGCAGTTGAACTTTGCAGTTGCCCAGTTTCAATAAGGGTTTCGATTACTGTGCCTACAGCGTGACTAAATATTTGTAAAGCTAACCTACAGTTCATTCTCATAAATTTGTTAGGATTTAAATGCACCGGTGTTATTTTTAAAAGGCCTCTCGAGGTATTACTTTGACTATCAATGTGATATGCCGCCACAATATCCCGGAATGAGACGACTTTATTATCGCCGACTAATAAATCACCATTTAAAAGATTGTTCCGCAAACTTTTCATAAGGTGCGGGACATCGAAAATCCACACCAGCTCGAAGCCACCTATGAGGTAAAACCCGTCTTCCGTTTGTTCGAACAGGGGTTCAACCTTTTGATTTTGACCCCCCTGGTCACAAACTACTGCTTTCGGGCAAAAACCTAGCTCGGCAACTTTCGATACTGTTTTTTCGATAATTTCTTTTAAATGGTGTTCCTTAACCCCTCCTTTACCTGCGATATAATAAGAAAATGGGATTTTCCATTGATGGTAAAGGCCTCGAATCATGATAACGAAAGAGCTAGTGCCGAAACGATTAGTTCGACCTAGCTCTCCCAGATCCTCGAAGCCTTCTATCAAATCCCAGCTTCTATTATAATCTATGTTTTTCATGATCGCCATTTCGTCGAACATGATAACGCAAGCTTTTTGCATGGAGGTCATCGTGGAGGCCTTTAATTTCAAATGCTCGCAATATTTTTTATTTATACCGGGTGAGAAGCCAATGGAATTGAACCACCTCCGAACAGTGGACATTCCCGGAAGAATGATTCCATTTCTCCTCAGGAAACTGTACGTTGTTGGGGACTTGTAATATATCGACATAGCAAATTTCTTTTCTTTTTTGCTCCATTTTTTATTGTTCCCTTTTAACTGCATCAGCACCAAGGTTCTCGAATTTTTAGATAAACGTGAAAGATATTTGTCCAAAATTTTCTGCGACCAACTTTTTTTATTGCTTTTAAGCCTAGATATACTTAAATTTTTATTTTTAATATTTCTTTGTAAATTTTTGACTGTTTCTTTTAATTTTTTTTTTCGTGGAGTATCATCTGGAGCTGGTGCTCTTCTACATTTCCCAGGATTACCATCTTCAGGTAAATACGTGGATTCTCTAACGAATCTAGAAGTTCGGGGAGTAATCGGAGTAGCAGGCGTTCGACAATAATCTGAATCAGGTTCAACAAAATATGTATCTGATGCAACATCTCGACTTCTTTTCCTAGATGGAGTTATTTCATAGTTTTTTTGTGGCGTTAATACTTTTAATGGGGGAGTTGTAGAGGACGATAAAGGAAGAGAGCTTTTTATGGGAGTAGCGTTCCTTGGAGTGTTCCGTTGGGCAGAGGATGCAATGGCCTGAAGAGAGCAATTGAGACGAACCGAATCCTGAACACCACTACCCCCTGGTTCACGGTAATTGACTGAGGAGATTGGAGAAAGTTCCGTTTCAATTCTCTGCGGGAAAGGTTGAGCTGGCATTCGTATGTTACGTTTAAAAACTAAATTATTATCCTCAAATTTGATAGGAACCGCAGTTTTTATTAAATTGCCACTTTTTGTGTACGCTTCAGGTGGAAAATGAAGACTGCAAATAAACATCTTTCGCAGTTCCTTTGCGTCATTTTCAAAAATGTCACGCAATTCAGGATTTCCTGAAAAAAAAAATCTGCCATCAAAAGTCTATTTTAACCTTACAGCCATGAAAATCCTGTATCGATATTTTTAAAATTAAATTTTTGGCAAGTTATTAACCATAAAATGGGATCATTTTGTACTTGTTGTATTAAGAAATTTTTGAATATTTACAGATATAAGTGACTTTAGGGACTGTAAAGCCATAAAAAAAAGGACTTTTTTAAATGAAATTAAGATAGATTTTCAATAACTTACAGTAAAAACCAAAATTTTTAGTTTAATTTTATTCCTATATACTAGTTAATTAATTACATTATAATAGAATGAATGCTAAAAAAAATCTCTTTCCACCAGGGAAAAAAAAAAACTCCTAAAAAAAAATATTAGCTCCCTAGGGCAATTTTTTAAAAAAATAAGAAAAAAGGATTACAAATCGTTTGCCATTAATATTTGCAGAAATTGTTCGTTGGCACTAATATTTGTAGAAAACGAATATACTAAAGCCACGAATATAGTGGCTCAAAGTCTCTTAAACAGCTAAACCGGGAATGAAGGGACTACACCAGTTAAGCCTCCTCCTATTACCTCTTATTATAAATCAATAAAACAAAATATTAAACCTGGTATTTAAAAAAAAAAATTGGAAAATGATCAAATTTTATCTCAAAATGTAGCTCTTAACACTTTTTTTTCCTCAAAATTGCTTGATTTTTTTACATAAAGTGGAATTATTTTATAACTTTTCACCCCAATAAACTTTCATCGGTTGCAGGTAACAATTCGTTTCCGCATTTTTTTTTTTTTTAAATGAAGGAAGGTTCAATATTTGTTTTATATTTTTAATCATAAGGAGTAGGCTAATAGGAAGATTAATTATGAGTAATTTACTTCATTCCCGGTTTAGCTGTCTAAGATTGAAAGAAGAAAAAAAAAAAAAAAATTTTTTTTCTTTTTTTTTTTTAATGTATGAGTTTCACTTTCAGCACATTTTTAAATAGGAATAAAGATAAAGAAATTTAAGACAGTGGCAGTGACAGTGGAATCTTAGTCTCGGCCTCGTCTCGCAGTGCGAGAAAAAATAAAGTATCGGTCTCGCTTAATCTCGCGTCTCGCGAAACTGTCGTATCGGTCTCGTCTCGTCTCTCGTGGTGTGATTCTGATTCCGATTCCGATCCCGATCCCGATCCCGATTCAAATCTATGCGCCCTACCATTACTGCTTATTTTGTTTTAAAAATATCTAATTCTGTTGAAAGTTTATAATAAAAAATTTGACTTTGTGTGTAGAATGACTCATTGTATCTGGGAGAAATTTGACCCTAGATGCTGATTCCGATTCCGATTCCAGTGTTGCTCGATGATTTTACAAACGTGATTCCGATTTCGATTCTGATTCTAAACCATGGGCGGATTTAGAATTTTTTTCTAAGGGGGGGGGGGCTAAGTAAGAATAGGAAAAAAACTTTCTGGGGGGGGGGGGGGCTGATTATATTCAGGCCATATAATTTTCAAAATTCTAGGGGGGGCTATTCTGCTTCCTGGGAGGGGCTAACACCCCCCAGTCCCCCCCCAGATCCGCCCATGTTCTAAACCACGAGAAAAAGTTTCGCAATTCGAGATCGATCCCGATTAATTTCCACCGATCGAATCTGAATTTGATTCCGATTCCGATTAAAATCTATTCGGCATACCATCCCTGCTGCTGCACTTTTTTTTTTTTCTTGGTTGTATAAGCTTAAATTGCAAAATTTAACTTAAATTAAGCAAAATTATATAATTAAGCTATAACTTAATTAGCTTAAAATAAGCTTAAATTTAACTTTTAAATTAAGCAAAATTAGCTAATTAGCTTAAAATAAGCTTAAATTTAACTTAAATTAAGCAAAATTGCTTAAATTTTTTTTACATAAATTGGAATTATTTTATAACTTTTCGCCGAAATCAACTTTCATCGGCTGCCGGTAACAATTTGTCTCCGCTTTTTTTTTTTTTTTTCAATTTCCCCGAATACTAAATAACTTCTATCAACACCCTGAACTGTAAAGTGCCTTATTTTAGCCCTTTCACCGATTACCGATAATTTTTAGCGGCTTTAAAAAATTATAAGGACTGATTTTGAGACAGCTAAATTAATTTCATGGTTTTGGCGTTCCATTTTATAAAAATACTAATTAAACAAATGAAAAGCAACACTTAATGGTATGCATTTAATTGTATTAATAACCTTTATATTTATTTTATTTAAAAAATTTCAAACAATTTTGTGGCTACAATCAAGAAAAAAAATCTACGAGTTTCATTTTGAGTATGAACGATTTAATATTTTGTTTTATTGATTAATAATA
The DNA here is from genome assembly GCA_037577465.1 of Liposcelis bostrychophila. NCBI lineage: Eukaryota > Metazoa > Arthropoda > Insecta > Psocodea > Liposcelididae > Liposcelis > Liposcelis bostrychophila. The sequence goes on from CM075215.1 coordinate 4,247,237, forward strand.
AGAGTAATAGGAGGATTAGGTGTAGTGTAGTTTACTTCATTCCGATTTAGCTTTTTTTTCTCTGTTAGGAGAGAAAGAAAAAAAAAATTTTTTTAAATGTACGAGTTTGAGCCAATGGCACATTTTTAAAAACATACGGTACCTGCTCTACTCTCGACATTAAGAATTTTATAATTTTTTTTTTTTTTTTTTTTTTTTTTTTTAAATAAATTAGGTTTCTAATGTTGATACATTCCGGGGGGAAAAATGTAGTTGAAAAGAATGAAAATAATATTTTTATTTAGTTGCAGTACATAGATACAATATACATAGTTGTAGTACAGTAAGTACATTTTTATTTCGTTTATCGATAGGCGTTGTTGTTGTTGTTATTAGTTACGTTAGCATGGTAAAAAAAAAAAAAAAAAAAAGTTAACTACATGTAGAAAATCTTTTCACTTAAATATCTTTTTCTTCACGAACCTTTGATTTAATTTATTTCTGCGAAATGTATACCGAATCTGAGGTAATTTTTGAAGGGGGGTGCATGTGATGCTGACAATTTTGACCACTGGGTCAAAAATTGTAAATTTCATGCTGATGTAATATTTGAATGGCCTCAGGATCAAAGAACATAGCAAAAAACGCCTCGGAAAATGATTTCGCTTTGCATTTTTAATTAATTCTTTACGCCGCTGATTTATTAAAAAATAATTTACTTAAAAAAGTGAATAGAACGGAACTTTAAAGGCTTAAAAGGAATTCTAAAAAATGATTAAATATTCTGGTATTTTAAAAACATTTTTGACTTACCGCAATTCAGAACCCATTGTTGACACCTTTGTAACTGCTTTACCGGAAATCTATGAATTGAAATTTCCGGAGCTGTTTTCCTCGATTTTCCACATTTGTAATATTTGCACGCATTGCCACCGCCGGAGACCTGAGAGGACTCCATGTCTTATTAATAGAAAAACAAAATCCTCGACGTGTTCAAAAACGCGATTTTTATAAGTAATTAAATTCGGAAAGTATTTTTCGCCGATAAAATAAAATTATAACACCAGTACAACTATACATTTACCCAAGTTGTGGTCATAAGAAGTGGCAAATCAGTCATATTCTCAAGTTAGCAAAGTTTTCATTCATTAGGCTGACCAATAGAAATATACAGAAAAAGATTTTTTTAAAACCCCTCTTTTTATGACAGTAGAAAGGATTCAGAGTGGTGGAGATTTCCAAGAAAAAAGAATGGGAAGTTCAACGAATAGAAAAAGAATGTATAAATGCTTCCCATTAAGGAATCCGAATCAGGTATAAGAAAAATTAAAGCAGTAGTCGGAAATCGATTGAAAAGAAAAGCAATAAACTAATATTGTTAGAAACGTGCGAAAGTCTGCAGCCATTGGGTCCGATGATTGAAGGACTGTAAAAATGATTACAGAATATAATGAGGAAATTAAGAAAAAGACGCCGCGGCGCTTTATTTCCGAACGTTGCCCTGTGTGCATTATTGGCAGGGGCGGACTGGCCTTAGAAATCGGCCCGGGCGTTTAAGAAATGTCGGCCTTAATAATGCTCCTCACCCCCCCCCCCCCCCCCCGCTCAACAAAAACTTTGTAACGAATTTTTTTTTTCTTTTTTTTTTTTGAAGTTAGAGGTTTTTAATATTATTTTCCCGAAAATAATTTAACAAATTACGCAAATATTACTTAAATTTTTTACTAAAACATGAGCAGTTTGGACAATTTATTGCTTGAAGAAGTTTAAGGAAATGTTCCAAAAATTTTAGAAGGAATGCTATTTAATTCAACTACATGACTTGCCTCTATATTTATCTCTTGCTTTTAATGTTAAGCTTTTGGAGAGCAAGGGATAGAAAGGCCGAGGCCTTTAAAAAGAGTGCGGCCGGCCGAATATTTTTTTACTTTAGCCGGCCTTTTAGTTTTGCTTGAATTAAAGATTTACAGTATTATTTTTTAGAGCTGATTTTTATTTTCTGTATGCTCGATTTTATTAAGTAGGGAATTAACACTGCATGTATCCATTTAATTTTTTTTCGTTTCAAAAAAAAAAAAAAAAATTACCAAGAGCTTTTAAACCGGCCCCATTTGAAACCGGCCCATCGGGCGTTCCCCCTTCCGCCCTTATGGCCAGTCCGCCTCTGATTATTGCGGACAATGCACAGGGCATGCAGGGCCATATTTTGTCCTATTTTTGATTGATTTATTTATTTATGTTGTCTGTAATACATAACGGAAAAAAAAAAAAAACATTTAAGTGCTGTG
>CM075215.1:4250503-4388668 GCA_037577465.1 Liposcelis bostrychophila
TTTCAAAGTTCCCAAAAAAATTAATGCTGATATCCATACCTTGCTTGACTCCACACCCTTTGTTGATAAGGATTCTGGGATGAGTCAAATGCCTTATTAATGAGGTTGGAGCAGGGAACATGTAGCCTAAAAATAAAAATAGCCAGTCTCTCAGTCTCCAGTAACTGCTAAAGGTGCGGCTTTTTTTAAAATACCTTTTTCTGTCCTGTGGAATTGGTACGAGCCATCAGCGATCCGTCTGTAGTGATTTTTCAGAAAATGTCTAGCAACAATCTTACCGCTCCAACCTTTGAGCGACCCTTCGAAAAATTTCACCGTGGGGGTCATCCTCATTTTCCAGACGGATTTCCAAGGGACCGAACAGTCCGATGTGACGATGTGAGCATGAAAGACATTAGAAATCCGAAAAAAATCACATCCTAGGTGATGTGGAGTAGAAGCGACGATTAAGAAAAACAAATAGAGAATCCTCATCATGTTTGCACTGGAAAAAAAATTAAAAAATGTTATTCAGATCTTTGTTTCTACCATTCAAAATTATTTTACAGATAGAGAAAATCCTTTATTTCTGTATAAATTCTAACATATATCGACTGCTCCGAAGAACAAGTACCTATTTTTTTTTTAGCCGTACAAAAAGTACCTATCTTTTTTTGGACAGTTGAAAAAATACCTTTCTTTTTTGTGTTGCTGCAAAAAAGATCTATCGTGTATAGCAATGACCATTTAAATAGATCGTTTATAAGTCGTCAAAAAAAAGATAGGTAGTTTTTCAACTGTCCAAAAAAAGATAGGTACTTTTTGTACTGCTAAAAAAAAAATAGGTACTTGTTCTTCGGAGCAGTCGATATTCTGACATTCTTATTTGATCAATAATATAATTCCTTTTGCGATCAAGTGCAAATTTGAGATTAAAAAAAAAAAAAAAAAAAAAAACTTATTTTAGTGTAACTCAATTGGTTTTTTTTAATCTCCTGTTAAAAAAATGAAATTATTTAATACATCAGTTTAAAGACAGAAAAAAAAAAATTGATGTGGAAGATAGTTAAAAGGTCTCATATAATCTCCATCAAAATTTCATATAATTCCTGATACTGGAGAAAAAAAATAATCAATTTTTTTAGAATCATACTTTAGGCGAACTTGTTAAGGTAAAGGTAGGTAAGTGTGACCGTCTGAAAAGTGTGATTTTACCATATAAACAAGCATATGGGAAATTATTTTTTTTTGCGAACAAATACATCATAATCTAGTGTATATATTCCGACCAAAATGATTTTTCCACAAACGTGTTTATATGGTAAAATCACACTTTTCAGACGGTCACACTTGCCTACCTTTACCTTATTCACGTTTTGCAGTGCCCCTAACTATTTTATAAGTCTAAAATTTTTCCTGCGGGAACCATTCGTCAAATCCCTTCAAAGAACTTATTGAAGGCAATTAATCAGAATATTGTTAAAGGTAATTAACTCAGAATATTCTTATATTTCAATCATTTTTTTAAGTAAACATTAATTGCTTTAATAAATTTTTTTAAAGGGAATATAAAGTTGCTTTACATGGAGTGGACATGAGTTATGACATGAGTCGCAACTGCTTTTACTGCATTTATCGTGCTTTAAGGAACTAGGTTTTTGAATCAAGATGATAAAAAAAAAGAAAAAAAAAATTAAAATAACTGATTTGACGTTTCCAAAGTCTTCAAAATTTTCCTCTTCGACCCATTCAAAGTTACCGTGGGGTAATTTCTGAGGGAGAGCCCAACCGTAATGTTTGTTAATATCTAAATACCAAATAAGAGTCACTCTAGAGTGATCCATACCCGGTTAAGAGTCACTCTAGAGTGATCCCTCTCTTAGTTACTAATGGGTCACTAAAGTTCAACGAATTAAATTGTGAAATTAAGTAAGTAAAATCTTCTTCTCTTAAAGTTTTTAAATAAAGGATATAAATTAAAAATTTACCCTCAGTTGTGGGGATTTTTCTATAAACATGAAAATTCTGACCATAATTTAACCTATACTTATAAACCAGCGATTGCGAACAGTTAAATCGGTTTTATCAGGTCAAAATTTAGACGCAAAGTGCGACGCCGCAAACCGTGTTAAATCGGCAGCTGTAACTGCTTTTTTCACAGCTGTTTCAAGACTATGATCGCCTCCGCTTAGAAAGGCTTTGATTTGGAATGACGTTCTTTTGTTTTTGGCAGGATTCTGACGAACCCTCTTTTTTTCCCTTTCGGATACACACCAACGCGCAAAATTTGAATACGCCCGTTTTTCCAAACAACCGCTGAACATTTTTTCCCGGTTATTGAAAAGTAAAAACAGAAAAATTCACTTTAACAAATCATAAAATTGCTCGTATTTGAAATATAACTCATTCTCGAAGCGGGGAGGGCGTGTAGCCCTTGTTCGCAATGGAAAAAGAAAATAAAAATAAAATCTTTGTGTTTGAGCAACTTTTACCACAGCGGTTGGCACATTTGGTTGCGCAATGCAGTCCTGACTTTTTACAAAAATAATGAAAGGAAAAACGTACAACTTGCAAAATGAATCCATGGCTAAGGTGAGAATCTCCAATATCGGCTCCACGCCGCCTCCTTGGCTTCGAAGATTTGCCTTTTCATATCTGAACAAATGAATTCATATTCTCATATTCGGCTCCACACCGCCTCCTTGGCGTTTTGCACGGAGGAGTCATCTAAGACCCTCTCCTCCATGTTAAGGCTATTGATTTTGAAGCATATGAGCTTGCGTTGTTTCGAATCCGTCTTATCAGGAAGCCTCTGGCCTCTGAAGGGATGCGGATTGTTTGATATGGAGAAGTCCGTCAATTTGAAACATAGTCTAGTATTTACTATGGGTATATGAGAGGCATTATTGTCATGGAATACAAGGCGCGTAATGCGATTTGATTCAGGCACATCAGAAAGTATTTGAAGAATTCTTCACCAATACTGAAGACACGATTGTCCAGATTATACGTCTGAACGAAACACGTTGTTTTTGCAGTTGCGAGCTCGACGTAGCGAGTTACGTTAAGAAACGACTGGGGATGCGAACGGCTAGCTTCAGTCTTTAATGCCAATAATATTTAGGCGAACTTGTTATTTACGTTTTTCAGTGCCCCTAACTATCTTAACCGTTCGTAGTGATCAGAAAGGAATTTTTCAGCAACACTTCTCCTTTGACGGCCCACAACTTCTGTTATAATCTAATACTCTTCGTCTCTATAAATCTAGAATTTTTCCTGCCACAACCATTCGTCTAATTCCTTTAAAGAATTTATTTTCAGAAGCTAGATCTTTTTCACCTTCGTAAACATCGATTTGAATTTATTTTTCATAATCACGGGAGGTTCTTTTGTAGTTCATTTATTGATTCAATTTTTTCGTCTATTTCCGCTAATGAATTATTTTTCTCAAATTAAGGAAATCGTTTTCGGAATTCTTCCAGGATTTTTTTTTACAAAGTTGTTGGTATTCCACTCCGAATTCGAATTTCATTCGACAAGGAGTCGCAGTCGGAAAAGATTTCCGTACCTGTTATAATATTATTTTCTTGATGGTCTTCTTTCTTTTCTTTAAAGTTAACCCTCAGTTTGGGGATTTTTTGTATAAACATAAAAATTCAAACCATAAATATTTAAAGACTCAGTGCAAAGAACGATCAAGGTCTAATATTTTTGTTAAAACTTTGTTCCTATGTTTAACCTTTGACAAAGGAATGTCAACAAAAACATTAGACCTTGATCGTTCTTTGCGTGGAGTCTTCATTTAATAAAGGATATAATTTGAAAGTTAACCCTCAGTTGTGGGGATTTTTCTATAAACAAAAATTCTAACCATATTTATTTAATTTTGTAAGTCCTCGTTCTCAACGGAAAAGAGAAGAAAAATAAAATAAAATCTTTGTTTGGATGAATTTTTTCGTTCCTAATTTAATGACAGGTTTTATTTCGTTGTTACGTCTGATAAATTTTTCTTCTGTTGCCAAAAACTATGCCTTCTTCAAGAAAACAAGTTTCCAAGAGTATTTTGGCTGCTGTTTCAACAAAAGGCTGTTTTTGCCAGATTTTTTCCCCAAATAATTTTTGTCTGGTGTGTTGTGTAACTGGGTCTCCTTGGTGAATAGGTAAGATTGTGCAAATAGATGATAATGCAATGGTTTGAATTTTGCTGTTTCGATGAGTTGAGACTACACAAATGCTGTTGACTTAAATAAAAAAGTTCATTCTTGCGGTCAATTTTATCATCCAACAATTCTTAAACTAGATAAATAAGATTCTGACTTTTGACAATAATTTAAACTTTGAAGAATATCCTATTTACACCCATCCGGTGACTGTTATAGTCTATATTTAATTATGATGTTTTTCTAAATTTTATTCTGCACTCACTTAAATAACCAATTTTCACAGGAATTGCCCATTACCTGCTTCCTCGATTCCTCATTCAATTTGACTTTTAAATAAAAGAGAATAAGTGTTTAAGCTGCTTCTGAACATACAAACAGGCCAGATTCTACGCAATATCCCTTCTGCTTCAAATAATAGAAGAAAGAGAAGGAATTAACAATTAAAACAAAACTCTTGGGGGAAGAAAAAAAAAATCATCCCTTAAATTGTCGAAAGCAGGTTTTCACTGTATTAAAGACACTAAAAGAATGCTAGAATTTAATGACTGGTTTTGGAAACTCCTTAATTAATCTTTTGAAGGCAAAATGAGATATTATAATAAAAAGTGTTATAATTGCATCACTATCTCAGGATAGTGGAGCAATCAAAGTAAGAGAATGGCAAATTTTTTTCCCAACTTTCATATAAAAGCAAGTAATATTTTGTCACACGATGATACATAACAATAGTCAACGAACCTTTAACTTTAATGAAATAGAAGCTATGATGAAATTTAGAGTCTTACCTTATCTGGCTGATGAAGCGACGGCCCTCCTTCCGCTCCCTCGCTGCTGGCACTTGTGGATGGAATCCAGTTGTGCATCCAATAAAAAAAAAAAAATTAATTTAAAAACTATAGGAATTGCACAATCGAAAAATTTCATTTGAAAAAAAAAAAAAATTGAGGGCAAAAAAAAATGCTATATTTGGTTATCAATTAGCAGCAGAATAAAAATTTTTAAAATTGCACAGCAAAAAAAAAAAAAAAAAAAAAAAAAAAAAATTTTAAATTGAAATAAAAAAAAATTTATAATGCTGCTTCTCCATTGTGGTCCTAAATTAATTTTACAAAATTAATTTCATAAAATTACCGGAAATTATGCGCTTTTTCTTTCTTTTTTCATAACATATTTATTTTTTACAGATTTCTTATTCTTTCTTAAGTCATCCTCATGTTGGATTAGTAAAATAAAAGCATTATTCCCAATAATTTTATAAAATTAATTTTGAGCCACAATGGAGAAGCAGCATAAATTGAAAAACTGACTGAAAAACTAAAAAAAAATTTTTTTGGGGCAATTTAAAAAAAAAAAAAAAAAAAAGTGCAATTCCTATCAATCCACAAAATCACATCATATTATAACAAATTATGACCAAAATATATTATTGAAATTATGACCAAAAAATAAATAACACACAAAAAAAAAGAGGTTAAAATGGCCCTTAGGGCCATTTTAACCAACCTCTGTTAAATCCTCAGTTTTCGTTTAGTTAACTAACACTCTGTTAAAGTCAATTTCGATTTTAACCAACCTCTGTTAAGGAGAAAACCCTCTGTTAAAGACGCTAACAGAGGGTTAAGTTAACAGAAGCTAAAGAGGTCTGTTTTCTACTTAACAGAGGGTGAAAACCTTAGTTTGCAATTGGAATCAGAAGAAATAGTTTACATTTTGCCTAAAAAAGTTTTTTCAATTTGTTTCAAAGCTCCATCTTTGATGGTTGAAAATAAAAATTCTAAAGTCTATTTTAGGCAGAATTAAAAAATCGTTCTAATTATTTTATTTTTCTTCTAAACCTAGTTAAATTCTGTACACGGAAGTTTTATGGCATGCTGAACTCAAAACGGACATTAAAATATGGGGGGCCATTGCATTTCGCAAAAAATTGTAAAAAATGGAAAAACTATTTTTTAATTTTTTTTTTTTTTTTTTTTTTTTTTTATAAAACGATTATTTACAATTTATAATTTTGAAATAAGTGATAGAGGTAACGCTGGCATCTAGTTTTATAATTAAGTACTTTTCATAACACATTGCGCGCAAAAAAAAAAAAAAAAAAAAGAATATAAATCTATAGCATAATTTGCTTTTAGGAGTTGCTGAGGAACAAAAAAATCAACCCCCCCCTCCTCTCTCTCTCTCTCTCTCTCTCTCTCTCTCTCTCTCTCTCTCTCTCTACTCTCGGAAAATTTATTATAAATTGTTTTCATTTATAATTTTACTTATTGTTTTACGCAGCTTAAAGTTATTGTGTAACTAAGAAATGCCGCCTAGTACGGCTGATTTATATTCGTTGAAAATATTCGGTGTTTGCAACATTTTTAATTGTAATACTCTTTTTGTAACACTGCTTGTACTGTAATTAATTATAGAATTACAATTACCTGAGCGTAGTGTGGAGCAAGTGCTGACTCTGGCAACATTACATTAACATTGAAATTCCAAAATATTATGTTCGCTTTAATATAAAAATATTCTGCCATAAGCTTAATATAGGATATACAAATACCATAAGTTAAATATAAAGTTTCTTGAAAGAAAATAAAATTTAATTACTACATTGACAACGGGCTTAAATTTGGGAAATCCGGCTAAAATGGCAAACTCTTTAAAAAAAATATATACGGTATATAATTTAATAATTTTGTAAAATAATCCTTTTAAATAAAAATTAATTAATCAAGGGACTTAGTAAAGGGGCTTAGCCCCTCTACGGTTTTTTCCTGGTTCCGCCAATGGTTTCTTTCATCCGCAAATTTATCTTTATGTATCGCCGACTCGATTTTCGAAACGCAGTAAACATAAACTTTATGTGGACCTATTTTAACATATAGTAGATTCCGTCACAAGGATGGGTTAGAGCCCTATATACTGGGAGAAGCGCAATTGGTGTCATGGCGGCGTCCGTATGGACGGTAAAATGGCGTAAAATTCGTATAGTTGTTTATGACGGGAAAATGGCGACCTCCGTGGGACGGTAAAATGTCGACCTCCGTGGAACGTACAACGCCTATGTTTCACTTACATAAAAAAATACATAGGCAAGGACCAATCAAAATTAGACCGTAGGTTGCGCTTCTCCCAGTATATAGGGCTCTAGGATGGGTATGTGAGATTTATCCTGTTCGAGACCTTTGTTTGCCGCCGAGCCGAAGGCGAGGCGAGGCAAACAAAGGTCGAGAACAGGATAAATCTCACATGTCCATCCTGTGACGGAAGTTACTTTTTATTGCTAGTGGGGCTCCCGGTGAATGTTTTGTTCTTGTTTTGTTTTGTTTATCTTTTTTTTTCCATGTTTTTTTTTTTTTTTTTTTTTTTTCCTTTTTCAAAACGCGGCAAACAATACCATAGAGTTTTTAAATGTTGTTTGTCAACAATGACACGAAATCAGTGAGGATAATTTCAATTTATCCTCCCTAGGGAGGATAATTCTTGTTATCTATATCGTTTTTAACTCTATGGATAAAATCGTGTTTTCAATATTGAAAACAGTGTTGGTAACAATCATTTATACATCACGTGTAATGAAAAAATTTTTTACACTGTAATAATTTCTCATTCTTTCTTACCATCGCGCTTATCTCTTCATGGTAATACTCCTCCTTTCCATCGTCCGCAGTTTTATCCTTATTTTTAATTTTTTCTCACAGTCATCAGGTACTACAATTTTTCTTCTGTTGCCAAAAAACAATTACTTCTTCTGGTAAATACTCTTTGGTTTTTCTTCTTCGTAGGCGATTTTTATTTCCACTTGTTATCTGCTTCAACTACGGATAACTTGATAATTCTAACTCTGTAACTTTTGGATGGTTGAATATTCAATTTAATAAAGTACTTAAGAAATTTACAATTCTATTTACATGTCTATTGAGGTCCGAGCTCTTTTAGCCTGTTTGTATCCATTCTTAATAGCTTCTATCTCTTCTTCAGACCATCCTAATTTAATAAGTGTTTCTTTGTCAGGAGCCAGTATTGATGACCGAGAACCGTAGGTTATAAAACTTTCAAATGCATCTTTCTGTGCACCGGGTATAGGGGTCATTTTATAATTTTAAGTGATATTCCCTGATTTCTTTGCCCAGAGTATGGCGGCAGTATATAAATTGGGGTAATTTCTATGGGATAAGGGTTCTACTAATGACGGGTTCAAGAGATGCGCGGTTGTGTAACCCTCTTTAACATGAATAGACCGATACTTAGGTGTGAAAGAACTTGCCTCCCTCGCTAATTCAGGCAAAAGCATGACGGCATGTTTTTGACAGACCAACTGATACATTAGGTGATAAGAAAGAGTTCCTACCCCTTTTATGACCATTCTGGTTTGGTTGATAAGTGCAGCTATAACTGGATCCTTCGCGATGAACTCACTAGTTGCAAATGCCTCGTAAAAGTCATTTCTGACTTCTACATTGTTGCTAAATATTGTATTTGTTAAGTTAGCGGCTGCTAGACATTTGTCAATTACTGATGCTGCCGGGATAGATAGGTTAATGCTTGCAAATGCTGCATTTACTCTTTTGCCTATGTACATTTTGTTCTCATTTGTTACCGGTTTGGCTATTGACATTGCAGCAATGCAAGAGGCTATAACTGGTCCTAATTGTTTTGTGTTGTCTAGTTCATTTGGGTATCTTTCTACACCTTCATATTTGTCAGGAATGCCCCCTGTGATTGAGAAGCCAATTGTGATTATATCCTCTCCACAACATGCTATTGTTTTGTCAGCCCTTACTGATCCTATTTTCCTGATATCTATTGTGTATAAAAACTCCTTAGGAGAACATGCTCCTGACACATTGGGAACTCCTATATTTATCTTGTTCGGTGGCATGATTGTGAGTTTGTTGCTGTCGATTGATACTTTTTTGTTTTGGTTCAAGAAATTTACAATATGTGGTCAAAAAATCATAGGCGAAAAGTTAAAAAAACGAAAACATCTCATCACTGAGAAAACGCAGGAGTAAATCTAACTAAATATATAGTGGAAAACCGACGGACTAATAATATTCGTGAGCCAAACTATTTTTTTAGTTAGACTAACTAATAAGAAAATTTTTTTTAACTTAAATCAACTAAAAAAATAGTTTGGCTGACTAATTATTGTTAGTCCGTCGATTTTCCACTAATATTTTTAGTTAGATTTACTCCTGCGTTTTCTCAGTGATTTTGATTACAAAAAAGTAATAAAAGTTTATTTGCTGCTGGGCCAAATAATTCATAAAATGAATTTTTCAGAAAAACAACTAGCTTATGGTCGAGATATCTTCCATGACGCAAGTATACAGGCTCGTTTAAAAAACGTTTCCTACATGCTTTCGTCTTTTTCGGCGTCGATGCATGATTTTTTTAAATTTAAAGCAACCGCCGAAGATAAGGAAACATATAAAGAACAGCAGGCCTATATAATTCCCACCCTCAAGGGTCGGTATAAATCAACCATCTTGTAAATTTTTTCCAGGGCATTTTTTAAAAAAAAATTATTTTTATTTAAAAATTAATTTTTTAAATAAAAAAAAATTTAAAATAAAAATTTTAAAAAATACAAAAAAATCATGGATTTAAAAAAAATTGATTAGCCTACTTTAAAAATGTATATCTACGAAGATGACATTCGAACATATGGTCTCAACCCCCAGCAATGAGAGACATTTCCCCAGCCTGAAGGATATAAATTGAAAGTTAACCCTCAGTTGTGGGGATTTACTATAAACATAAAAAGTCTAACCATAAATATTTCCATGTAATAGAAAAAGTGGAAACTGGAAGTAGAAAAAGTGAGTCGTAAGTCATTTTGTAATCAAACTATATTAGCGATTGCGAACTGTTAGTAGTGTTTTTAAAATTTCGTAACGATCTTTATTGTCATATGAACATGAGATCAATGTATATACAGTTAGTTCTATGTATAATTATTAGGGAAAAAAATACAGAGTCTCATTGCTGGAGATATTGAAAATAAAGAATGCAATAGGAGATAAAAAAAGACCGTTGTCTGCATATAATAGTTCAGTTCATAAATCGGTTACGGATTATACTTTTTTAAAGCCTTGTGGGCGGCCAAGTGGTTGTGCTTGCTTCCCTTTTTCTGTGACACGTGAAACACGTAGGGATTCCCCTCTGATCCGTGATTGTGAGCTTTGTTTGCTTTAATGAGCTCGGAAATTATCCTTGTCACCTTTTTGGGGATCAGGATCATTCAGGATCATTCATTTTTTTTCTTTTTTTACTTATTAAGTCGCATGTTACAAAAAAACAATACCAATAAAAATAACAATATTAACTTATTAAAGTTTATTTTACAAGCAAAAGCTTTTGCTTCTTTTTAAAATACGACTCATTGTGTTTTAGAGGTACGATTTTATTCCAACACATATCGCCTTCGTCTAACTGGAAAAAATAATAAGCAAACACATTTTTGCAATGTTGTCGAAAAAAAAAATTCTCTTTTTCTAATTTTTCGTTAAAGAGAATCTTTTTATTGGGAAATTAAATATTTTTTTTTTTTTTAATTCAGAACAAAAAAGGCTTAAAACCTTTTACTAGGTCCTTTAGTAAAAGCTAAAAGACCTAGTAAAACCTTTTACTAGGTCACTTAGGACCTTTGATTAAGCACCTTTTGCTTAGGACTATTTACAAACTCTGTACTAGGCTGCTGGAAATAGTAAAAAGAATCAATCAGTCAATCAATCCATGGTTCTTCTAAGCATGTAGACATTAGCCTAAAAGCAGAGGGGATTGGAAAGGATGAAGGATGGGTGAAGGAGAGGGGGAATTAATTTTGATCAAGATCTTTTTTACTGGGCCAGTATCACAAGATTGTGTCTGCAGTGTTCAGGTTGACATTAGTGTCCTGAGCGTGACACATAAGGAACTGGTGTCAAGCTGAACACTGCAGATACAACCTTGTAATACTGGGCCCAGCGTTTTGTGTCCTCATATGAATAAAAAAAAAAAAATAAAAAAATAAAAATAATAATTATTTCGGATTATTCCGTTCTTCTAGCATTTCTTTGAAGGTTACGTCCGGGATTTGAACATAGCTTTTATAAAACAGTGACGGCCGCAAAAGTGTGGCTAAGAGGATTTTAGGGGTCGCTGATTTCGAATCTGAAGTCAAATTTTAAAAATTCAAGATGGCGGATCCAATATGGCGGACAAAATTTGGCAAAACCGAGTTATTTCGACCAAAATTTGTATACAGACATTCTCAGGGACGCTGATTTCGAATCTAAAGTCAGATTTTGAAAATTCAAAATGGCAGATCCAATATGGCGGACAAAAGATAAATTCGAGTTATTTGGACCAAAATTTGTATATAGGCATTTTCAGGGACGCTGATTTCGATTCTGAAGTCAGATTTCAAAAATTCAAAATGGCGGATCCAATATGGCTAACCTTTGTTCAAAAAGCTGGTTTCTCTTAACTCAAATTCGAATTTTTAAAATCTGACTTCAGAATCGAAATCAGCGTCCCTGAAAATGCCTATATACAAATTTTGGTCCAAATAACTCGAATTTATCTTTTGTCCGCCATATTGGATCCGCCATCTTGAATTTTTAAAATCTGACTTCAGATTCGAAATCAGCGACCCCTAAAATCCCCTTAGCCACACTTTTGCGGCCGTCAAATAGGTTTCAAAACATTTACCCCCCTGGCCAGTTAGCCGATATTTCTCATTTTTTTGGGGGGGGGGGGGGGGGTGAGATGACCGCAAAAAATTTTCTCATGGGGGGTTATTGTTTTGGGACCTGTACTCTCTCATTTCCGACCATAGTCAAATTTTTTGTCCTCGGTTCCAAAGAGGACCGAAATTTATAAAAATTTGTCATTTTTTTCGGATTTTCGTGAATTTTTTTTTCTAAGGGGGGGACCTCGGGGGGGGATTGGGGGGTGGCGTGAAAAAGTGCTCGAGTGGGTAGGTTAAGTGGTATAAAAAGTTCCGGCAAAAATCAAAAGCTTACGAGATGGGAAATAAAAATTATCGATTTCGTTTTGTAAAATTTTTCAAGTTAAGACAAACTGGCTTAAGTTTGTGGGGAAAAAAAATATGGCTAACAATTTTACATTTTAAATAAGAGCTCAGTTTTTTCTGAATTATTTTTGAAAATACTTCAAATGAAGATCTAGGGATCCACATTTGTGTACGTGCATATGAAAAACTCCCACTTGCACAATCCGGACAGTTTGTTTCGATTCGAAAACTTATTTGTTTACAAAAGGTTAAAAAACAAAACAAGTTATGCGGATTGTATAAGTGGAAGGTTTTCATATGCACGTACGCATTTCTTTTTTTTTTTTTTTTTTACTTCCGAAATGACGGTATCTCTCCCTTTAAAATTTTTAGTTCTGTTAATATTTCAAAGTAGTCTTCAAGGGTTATAACTTCTAAATTCTTTTAGAGGGAGTATTTTTTGTTCATCAAATCGATATTTGCTATGGCAGTAATGTCCTGCTTCCGTTGGCCAATTGAATGAAGGACACCACCGGAAATTCTGTACATTTTCGGATTTTTTTCTTCTGCTACCACTCTTTTATTATTGTTTTGAGTATTTTTTCGAACACTAAAAATAGTGGAAAAATAAAATTGTGATGGCAGAAGAAAAGTCCCAAAAATATACAGCATTTCCGGTGGTGCTATTAATTGTACTGTACCCTCCAATTAATTGTGAATGTTCACATTAGAGAAAAGTCATCTAGCGTTAATGACATTCTAGTCAAGGAAGGAGAGGATGTCTGATCTTTTTTGAGTGGAACCGACGTTTCTCCTTTTCCGAGCAGAAACGTCAGTTCGTCTCAAAGATCGGACACGATTTTGTCGAACAGATGCTGAAGGTATGGAGGTTGATTTAGATGTGGGCAAAGATCCAAATAAGACTGATGACTGTATTAAGGTGATCTGAAGATTTTCCCAAGGCAGCATGCCTTTGTGGAGAGGTTAGCTCATCGAAGACGACTTGCTGCGTGAGCGTAACGGCTGTTGAGTTGCAAAACGTCATTTTATTCCTTCAATTTTACAAAACTAATTTTAAGACAAAAATACTTTTTAATAGTATTTTTGTCTTAAAATTAGGTTTTTTTTTATCGCAATCGTGTCTTGATAATCAGGCCTCGAACTTGGTCCCTGTTTGGCTACTTTTTAAAAATAGTGATGTGGCAACAAATTTATTTAGACAGATACGTTAAATCACACCTAAACATAAAAAAAATTAAAAATCGACCTATACGTCAGCATTCAAAATCTTATCTAAAGATAAGATAAGATGGAAAAATAGATAAGATAGATAGATAGATTATTTGATAGATTTTACCTTCTAAGTCAGCTAGTGAAAATCTCTCTGTTCAGATTGTTACTTGTGGCAATAATAATTTTAAATTATTTGTGTGACAAACGAAAAAGCAAAAACCAACATTAATTTTTTAAAAATATTATAAAAAGGATGTAAACAATTTAAAAAAAATTCCTGCCACCGTTTAAAACATAAAACTGTATAGCAGGTTTTTTCTCTAAAGCCAAGTTATTCATAAAGAGGTAAAATGATCAAATCAGGACAATGCTAAAATTTTTACAGAAATAGAGTCACGAAAATGTGGTATAGATTTTTAAATTAAAAAAAAAAAACAATTTAGAACATTTCGACAGTGTTTTCAAAAGCTTCAGACTCAGGAAAATAATCTTTGACGTTTAACACTTTATTTTATAAAAAAAACCTTTAAGCTCTCTCCAACAAAAATTACTCTTAAGCGTTTAGAGATAAAGCGAAAAGGAAGAAAAAAAAAAAAAAAAAAAAGATTTTCTTGAAATTAAAAATGAATTTGCCAGGGAAAAAAATTGTGGTCTAAGCATGTATGGGTCGTATCAAACAGTCGTGCAAAGCAACTTTAAGATCGTTATAATTTGTAAAGTTAAGACAATATCATCTGTTGTTGGGTTTTAGACTCACACCGGTGAGCCCTCCTAATAAGAAAGCCTAGCAAGATGCCAATAATGATGATTTCCCACATACCGCTGAATCCCAAAAGAGAGAATTACATTCCCTTGCTTTAAAGCAGCTTTTGTTTTGTTGAAATATTTAAAAATGATAATTTTATTTCCCAAAGTGGCCTTAAAAGCTAAAAACTACACTGAAGTTTTTTAAACAGATGTTGGTTCTGAAATTGGACCTTCTTTCCTCGAAAGCAACTTTAATCCTTACTTTGATAAAACAGACGTTTGCAAATGTTTCAAATATTGTTTATGTATACATTGACTTTTCTTCTAAATTCTTATTTTAAATCAGATTCCTTTGAATCTTAGATTCAATTAAAGCTGCTTTCACAATCTGTCAAATGAATTTTTTTGGATTTTGTTTTTTTCTTTTTTTTTCTTTATTTCCTAGGACTTTATATTTTTTCAAGTCGTTTTCCACTTCCGGATTGTTCAGAAACTTTTTTCATTGTTCCTCTTCGTACTAACTAACTCTTCCTTGGCTTTCTTATTAGGAGCAGATTCACTGCGAGCGGCGCGACGGATTTAAATTTTTCCGGAAGCAATCGCGAAACCGAATTTAAAAAAATTACGATTTTTACGGAAAATTTGGCCTAGATAGAGCTTAAGAAAACCGAAGTAAAGCATTTAAAAATTATTGCCTTTGCCTAGTTGCCCTTGGAAAAAAAAAAAAAAAAAAAAAAAAAAACACGACCTAGAACTTCGGAGAAAAAAAAAGGAAGATGGATACTTTTTCGTTTGTTTTCTTGAATCTATTATATTCATTTAAAGAAATATATACTCCCTCTGTCCGGAAATAATGTGTGTGTCTCTAGCTTTTAATTCCCATTTCGTAGGTTTTTGATTTTTGCCGAAGAAAAAATTTTTGTCGTAGGAGCAAGTTTTAAAAAGAAAGGGGGACTTCCTCCTTCAACAAAAATTTTTTCTGCGCTTCTTTTGTCCTTTGAATTCACTTTTATTGGCCTATTTATTGCATGTAGTGAAAATTTTTGCGAATCTAAAGGTCATGGTTCATTTTTTCGGGAAATCAAACTCTTACCTATATTGTAAAAATTTATATTGTTTTCTGCCTTTCAGTTCTTTTTTTATAATGTAAAAAAAAAAAAATATATTTTTTGCTCTTTAGTTCTTTTTGTTAAAGGGGTATTCTTTTTTTTTTTAAATTTTTAGTAGTTTCATGATCTAGGCCTACAGTAATTTTTTATAAGTTTTTATTACATGCAATAAATAGGTCAATTAAAAGTGGATTCAAAGGACAAAAGAAGCGCAGAAACAATTTATGAATATTTGTACCGTAGATTGGGGTGAAGTTGAAAGATGGGGTGAAGTTAAAAGAAAATTCAAAACAAAATTCTAGGTTTATTGTAGGCACTAAAAGTAAAATTTTTTACGTAAGTATCCCAAAATCAATATCCACTTAATGAAGTAAAATAATTTTATTTTTAGTGCCTAAAATAAACCTAGAATTTGTTTTTGAATTTTCTTTTAACTTCACCCCAATCTACGGTGCAGCGTTTAAGTTGATTTCACTTTTTACCTTCCTTCGCAGCCGCAGTCCAAGAGCATTGGACCAATACGATGACCCTAAATTTACTGCAGTCGCCGAGTTTGGTCCTAAATTATAGACCTGGTGCAACGCTGTTGGCGCTGTAAGCACGAGGTCCTCACGCTTTTGCTAAATCTGCAAAAAAGCGGGATATTTTTTTTCTTCGTCACCTTTAAAGCGTTTTAATTGCTCCAGCATTTTCTCGTCGCCACAAGCAATTTCCGAGACTTATAAACCCGATGTACCCTCTATAAATAAATCATTGCCCTTATATACATTTGTGCGACTTTCAATTAATTCATAAACTACAGTTGTAAAATTATATACATTTTTTTTCACTTGATTAATAAAGGATATAAATTAAGACTTAACCCTCAGTTGTGGGGCTTTCGTATAAGCATAAATATTCTAACCATAAATATTTAAACATATACTTCATTTTGTAATTAATGTAGTTGGATATCATTATATCAATAACAAGAGCCGTCAAAACGCATAACATGCTAACTGAAACCACGTTACAGTGAAGTTAGTCGCTTATCGAACTAGACTGATTATGCCAACACGACGTGGAGTGATGATAACTGAAGTACTTAATTGTTGCTTTATGTTTAGCTTATCAAGAATAAAATTAAAGTCTGCAGTAAAATTTAAGGCCTGTAATTACACTTTTATCCGCTAGATTACACCATGTGCTTTGCACTTCATAAAAGTACATGATACTTATGACTGTGAACAACTATGGATAGTACTCGCGGGAGGATGACTTGTGCTTAGTTTGAGGGGTTCTTAGTTGTCTGCTGCCACGATCTTAAAATACAGCAGTTGCAGCACTGAGACTTATCAAAGTAGAAATTCACATCACCTGAGCACTACCAACAAATTTTTATCGTTCTATATTACACTGCCCCTGTAAGCAGAATCACCGTAACTGTATTTTTTTAAATTTTGAGATAATGGCAATAAAAACAATTGTAAAAAGTAAACAAATATTTTGTTTCTTTGTATTCCTAATGGAGATCGTCTTTTTTTCTTTTTTATTTACTTTTTATTCTATAAAAATAAGCTTTTTCCTTATTCATATCTCACTATTTAGGTATAAAATGTAATTCGTGAGATTATAAGGATTCGATCGGTACCAAAATCGCCATTGTTTACAAAAATGAAGTTACGGTGATTTCGCTTACAGCGGCAGTACAGTCATCCGAAAAACTCAGAAAGTAATTTTTCGCGCTCTGTATCGTCACAAAGTTACATTTACTTTATCCGCACTGAATTACGTAAAATGATAGCTTATTATATGATTTTCGGTGCTGAGATCAACTGCACATTTTGACACAATCTATGGTCGTACTGCATAGAATGATGACTATTCAAAAAATTTCATAAAAAAAATTTAAAACTAAAACTAAGGTTCTCTCTAACTCAAATCATATTCTGCTACAAGCACTCTAATCGACCAATTACAAAAACGACATATCAAAATTAACTAACATCAAAGCGATTTTAGAGCTCAGCAAAATGAAATTTTGTAACTATATTTTTTAAATTTCGTGACTATATTTATTGTCGTATGAGGCTTATGAGAATTTTTTTTAAAAATTAAATGCTACTTTTACATTTTTAAAAATAATTAGATCATCCGTCAAGTTCATTAGAAAAATTTTTTACATTACATTTTTTACATCAACTACGCCCTTGACTATAAACCAACTATGAAAAGAAAAGAAAAAAAAAAAAGAATGCATTTTGATATGACTATTATAGCACCAACATTAGGGTGGATCGAAAAACACGAATATTTAAATTTGAAAATGCCACAGCGCGGAAAAGTTGCATTTCAGCCTCAATATTAATCCTAATTTTTTTTTCGGATTTTTGGAGGCCGATATCTGTTGCCCCCAAAGGCCTAAAGTTTTTCAAAGTCTCATAAGAGCCCAAAAAATTAGAGCCGTATTTTGATGCGAAAGAGTTCATTTTCTATCGGAAATTTTCCAGAAATTTCAAAAATGAAGACTGTTTTACAGTAATTGGAGCCATTTTTTATATATGAGCAAAAAACGGCTGTTATTGAACTCCCTATACCTCTTTCAGCTCATATATAAAAAAAAAATGGCTCCAATTACTGTAAAACAGTCTTCATTTTTGAAATTTCTGGAAAATTTCCGATAGAAAATGAACTCTTCCGCATCAAAATACGGCTCTAATTTTTTGGGCTCTTATGAGACTTTGAAAAACTTTAGGCCTTTGGGGGCAGCAGAAATCGGCCTCCGAAAATTCGGAAAAAAATTAGGATTAGTATTGAGGCTGAAATGCAACTTTTCCGCGCTGTGGCATTTTCACTTAAGGAAGAATCAGGCTTAAAGTGGCTGTCTGCCTCCCTGCTACTTTCATCATCAGTCAAATCAGGCAACCCAAATAAGTCTGCCAAACTGTCACCAGTTTTTTCGTTATTTGGAACAACTCTAACCTTCGGTGTGGAAGTCTTAAATGTAGGCTCGCAGCCTCTCATTTGACCATTTGAATTACTTAGATCCAATTTTTTAGCTGTAACGACAGGCTTCAGCAACTTCAAATGATTCTTAAAAAGCAACATTGAATCATTTGATTCAGACTCTTCATTAGCCCTAGACTTCTTGGCAAGACACTTTAAGTTATTTTCTAAAATATCTGATGCTTCAAGCAAATCTTCATCTGATTCAATTATAACACTTTTACCACATTTCCTTTTCTTCAAAATAGGTGAGTCACCAATTGAATCACTTTCTGTAATTGGATAATCTACAGAGGTCACAGGATTTTTCAATGTTCCACAATGTCTTTTCCCAGCATTTTTCCACTTCTTTCTAACTGGTTCAGAGTCACTACCACTTGTGAAATGTCTGTCCTATGATTCAGAGTCTGAATCAAATAAATTTTCTCCATACAGTCGATTTTCATCATTTAATGTGGATTGCCTAAAATTGTATTTACATTTTCCTCTTTGGCTCCTCTTTCTCGTTAATAATTTTTTTACACTTCTACATTTCAACTTTAATTTTGAACTTGGACTAGGACTACTTTTTTTACGATATATCCTTACGATATATCCTAGATTAAATGAAGATGTAGGAATTAAAATTTTTACTTCTTTTAACAGGTAATCCTTCTCAAACTGATTTCTGTCCTCATCTTCACATAAATTTTCTCCACTGCCTGATACACCATTTTTTTGAAGCTCTTGATTGAGCACCATGCAAAAATCTTTTTCAAGTTCATCCCATATATTTTGATTTTCTTCTGAATGTTCGTTTTCTTCAAGGTCTTGTTCCATGTTCTGAAATCCTTCCACAGTGACTTCACTTTGTATTAAAAAATTAGTGTTTTGAATTTCAGTCACCATTTCCAGCTGTTAATTGGTGTTGATTTTCCGTTTCAATTTGTTGTACCACAACCTCCTGATTTTCTGCTTGACTCTGTTCTTTGATCTCTCCATTTTTAATTGGAAGCTCCTCAGTTTCTATGAGCACTTCTGTCACAGTTTCTTCATTTTCACTTAAAAAACCTTCATTATGTTCTTCAGGATTTTCTGTTTCAATTTGTTGCACCACAATCTCCTGATTTTCTGTTTCACTCTGTTCTTTCATCTCTCCATTATTAATGGGAAGCTCCTGAGTTTCTATACGCACTTCTGCCACAGTTTTTTCATTTTCACTTAAAAGGCCCTCATTATGTTGTTCAGGTTGGTCCAAGATATCTTGATTTTGGTTGGCATTGATTGCTGACGTTGGCAGGTCCTGACTCCTTCCTTCAACATCTTTCAAAATTATTTTATCAACAGTTAAAATGTCCTCATTATCTCCCCTTTTATCCAGGATGTCTGGACTTGGATCGACACTGATAGATGACACCGGTATATCCTGATTTTTTGTTCCAACCTCTTCCACAATTTGCTCTTCTGCTGAATGATCATTTTCTTCAACCACTTGCTCAGACTGTGTGTCTTTATTTTTACCTTGACCTGTGTTCTCATATTTAGCTTTATATTTCTTGTTTTTTGACAACTTTTTAACATTAGTTTTGTCATTCTTTGTTATATGTTTCTTAGCTAGCTTGCAATCTCTTAATAGCTTCCTCAGCTTCGCTACTTTCTTCTGTCTATATTTTTTTCGTAAATTCATTTCAATCTAATATTTACTACTAACCAATTTGCATGATTAATGAATAATTAATTGTATTCACAATTGTAATAATACATTAAATGAAAGGAGTTTTAGTTTACATTTCAGAAACCGAAGAAAACCGCTTCTCGTTTTCTTTCAACAAACAACGTGTCCCTTCGGCAGACACAACATTTACAGACTTGCATGATAGCGTTTTGAGCTCAACTAACTTAACGGGGCTATACTTCCGCATTCTATTCGTACGGATTTTTTCACGTTAATATAGATTTTTTTGGGAGGGGGGAAGCAATTATTATGTTGCTATCCCAATCCTGAGCTATTTTTATTAAATGCATGTCACGGCGGAATTTTCCTGGGATTATGCTCACATGACGCAGATGTTGGACCAACATTGTTGGTGGTCAGCGGTGAGTTAACAGCCAGATAACTGAGCTGTTTTTGTGGATGCCATCCCGTGGCGTCAGCATTCTAGAGCGTAGATATGCTCCTCCGAGATAGGGGGGGCATTAGTCCAACCCTTCGGAACGATTGCGTGAGGGGTAGGCCTGGCATTCACTGCCACCAGGTCGGCCAGAGAAAAAGAAGATTTTACGATTATCATAAAATCTCTCTCTGTAAGATATTTTATTCTTGCATAGGTTAAGTACCATAAATCCAATAATTAGAAAGTATGGTTTCACTCCTATGTCATACTTATTATTATTATTATTATTATTATTCATTTTTTCATCTCCCTTTTTTATTATTATTATTATGATTCATTTTTTCATCTCCCTTTTACGGGGTATTTTTAAATTGGAATTAATGTGGGCCCAGCACCACTGGGCAATCACATAACCCCAGAGCCAGGTGTCATGGCTCGAGCTTATTTCTGGACTGGGGAATCGACACTTGATTGTGGATATCCTTTCATCCCGTCTCTTCCCCAACCACCGAGGAGAGGGGACGTTTGCATTTAAGCGGTCGCCCAATCCCTCCTCTGGTCTTGTCCTATAGCTCTACCGAGGTAATACCAAAAAAAAAAAAAAAAAAAAAAAAAAAAAAAAAAAAAGGAAAAAGGGGCCCCAGGGTAGGGGCCTCTTATTGTTGTTATTATTATTATTATTCATTTTTTCATCTCCCTTTTACGGGGTATTTTAAAGCAAAATAACCGGATCTTCCATGATCTTATCAACAAAATCTTCTGGAGCTTCCGAAGGCGAGGTCGAACATCTCGCAGCATCCGAGTTACCTACCTCTTTCCTCTTTTTCAATTTTTTGCCTATGGTCTAAATTTACTGCTCTCCTATTTTTTTTTACAGTACGCGGCAAATATCTTGACTCCTGGAGCACGATTTACTTTTGCATCACATACGTAAGGTTCTTAAGTAAATCGTACATTTAGATGCAAAAGTAAATCGTGTTCCAGGAGTCAAGATATCTGCCGCGTACTGTACAAATATTTTGACGACTGATTTTTTTTTTTTTTTTTTTTTGCGGTTTAAATTTTTTTCCGACCTTTCCAGTCCCAGGTAACTGAAAAATGAATCCGATTTTTGTTCAGGGAATTTTGATTTCAAATTTTCCGCATCTGCATTGTTTTTAAAACCTTTAGTGACTTTTCTGCTCTTTTCTTCACCCTCTCTAATTTCTCCGAAAAGGTTTCGCATCACGCTTTGACTCGAGATCGGGACCGAGTTCTAGAAGCAACAGAACCATCTAAGGGGATCGACCGAAAACGACTTCTTGTACTTCTTCTTTCAGTTTTTTCATTGGAGGAAACTTTCTAAGGAGTTTTTTCCAGATTTGACTTTCCTCTTCTGCTTCCTTTCACCGGGAC
Organism: Liposcelis bostrychophila; assembly: GCA_037577465.1. Taxonomy (NCBI): domain Eukaryota; kingdom Metazoa; phylum Arthropoda; class Insecta; order Psocodea; family Liposcelididae; genus Liposcelis; species Liposcelis bostrychophila. The sequence goes on from CM075215.1 coordinate 4,272,198, forward strand.
GTCATCCTCCTGTCTTACAGGGGAAGTGTGCTTTACTTCTCAAGATTTCCGCCCTGTTTGAGATTTTTTAGTTTTTTTTTCCTCTCCAACTTTACTTCCGTCATCTGATCTCTCATCTGCCTAGGTGTAGTTGTTGGAGCTTTTGATGGTAATCGTCCTTTTTTTCCGACCCGTTTCAATTTTTTTCTCAGCTTTAGTTTCTCGGCATCTTTTTTAAAATTAGGCCTATATTTAATGGACGATCTCTTGAATCATGGATAAACTCATTTTAACTCAAAAGCCCTTTCCAGCATATCATATGTTGAGTTCCATCGCGTTTTAACGTCCAAAATGGGGCGAAAATAAGTAACTTTTTCCATGGAACATATCGTTTTAAAGTTTATTGTTATTGTTATTTTTTTTCTTTTTTTTTTTTCCCTTCTCATCTCCGCGTTTATTTTGTAATTTTTTTCGAAAAGGGTGACGGTTCGCCGGCCCTATAGGCTCTCCCCCCAAATTTATAGGTAATTATTTTATTTCTTTTCCCTAACCTTTTGCCCCCCCCCTTTTTTTTTATTATTTTCCGAGCCAAAGAATTCTATTTTATAAATGGTAACAATATTAAAAGCTTGAATGCTTAAAGTATCTTGAGAAGTAATGAAAACAAATTGCAATATGCGCTAGTATTTTTGCAATAATCCAAAAGTAAAGTCAAGATTACTTTTCGATTGAGTTTATCCATGAATACGTCGAATTCATCGAGGAAATAGAGTGGCATGTAAATGTTGCCATTAGGAACCCATTCCAATTCTTTAGCAAACAAGTTTTCCATAAATTTTAAACAAATTTCATTGTCTCGTATCCTTAAACTTGTTCCAAGGATGAGTTGATTTAACGTTTTAAAAAGAACAAAACAGAAGAAAGAAGATTGCTCCAATTATGATAATAAGTATAATTAAAGCTATTCTAAATGAACTTGGATGCTGCACATTAACGTAAATGTCTAATTCCCTACTAGCTTCAGGTAAAGAAGTTATGTTTTCTGTCTTCATCATTTGATTCAAAGACTCTTCGTTCAATATTTTTATCACCACTTTCGGGAATAAAAAAACCTCTTTATTATGATTTATTTTCTTATGCCTGGGAGTTCTTAATCCATAATCAAGTGCAATTTTACTACCTACGTTCTCGCTCAAATCCTCATTAAAGCACATTTTTCTTTTGCTAATTATTAGGCGAGACTTGCCTCTTAACCTTAAATCGTAAGGTTTTGCCATCTGTAAAATATTTAATAACACGGAAAACTAAACTCATTTAAAACAAACTCATTAAAAAGTTTTGAATGATTTTGTTTTAAATGAGTAAACTCATTTGAAACAAACTCATTCAAAAGTTTTAAATGAGTTTAGTTTTCCGTGTTATTAAATATTTTACAGATGGCAAAACCTTACGATTTAAGGTTAAGAGGCAAGTCTCGCCTAAAAATTAGCAAAAGAAAAATATGCTTTAAGGATTTGAGCGAGAACGTAGGTAGTAAAATTGCACTTGATTATGGATTAAGAACTCCGAGGCATAACAAAGTAAATCATAATAAAGAGGTTTTTTTTATTCCCGAAAGTAGTGATAAAAATATTGAACGAAGAGTCTTTGAATCAAATGATGAAGACAGAAAACATAACTTCTTTACCTGAAGCTAGTAGGGAATTAGACATTTACGTTAATGTGCAGCATCCAAGTTCATTTAGAATAGCTTTAATTATACTTATTATCATAATTGGAGCAATCTTCTTTCTTCTGTTTTGTTCTTTTTAAAACGTTAAATCAACTCATCCTTGGAACAAGTTTAAGGATACGAGACAGTGAAATTTGTTTAAAATTTATGGAAAACTTGTTTGCTAAAGAATTGGAATGGGTTCCTAATGGCAACATTTACATGCCACTCTATTTCCTCGATGAATTCGACGTATTCATGGATAAACTCAATCGAAAAGTAATCTTGACTTTACTTTTGGATTATTGCAAAAATACTAGCGCATATTGCAATTTGTTTTCATTACTTCTCAAGATACTTTAAGCATTCAAGCTTTTAATATTGTTACCATTTATAAAATGCCTGATCCTAAATTGATGCCAGAAGCTGAGCCTAAGAATTTGACCATTTCTTTTTGGGGTAATAATTCAAATGCGAAGCCCTCTCGAACAGGAGGAAGTTGAAGAAAATCTCCAAAACCTATAATGTGCTTTTTGCCAAACCAACCATTAACGTCATCGAGTGTCCCGAAAATCTCAGACAGCCTTAGGTGAATGTATAATAAAACTGTATTACTAATCATGGAAAGTTCGTCAAAAATAAATAAAACGACATTCTGTAATTCCGCTCGGAGGGTTTTTCGCACGGAATCTGAAAGAGGTTTATATTTCGCAGTTCGGCCATGCTCAATGGGTAACTGTAAGAGCCTATGAACTGTTAAGCCATTAATATTAAAAGCGGCAATGCCTGTCGGGGCACTAATAGCAACATTTTTTTTTCATTTTTTGTTGGACCCAAGCTTTGACAGTTCGTATTAAATAACTTTTCCCCGTACCTCCTGTCCCGCTTACAAAGTGATGCAAAGGAAGACTTTTATCGTCAGATAAGGAGGCTGTAATGCAATTAAAAACTCTGAGCTGGTCAGCGTTAAGATTTGGCACCATGTCGTCAACATTTGAAAGAGAATCATGTTCGACAGCATCGCGAAGGTCGGCCATGGCATTTTCGGCTTCGTTTGGTTCGAAATCGTCAGGGATGTCATCTTCATCGTCTTCTGTTTGGTTATTGCCTTTTTCCCTTTCCTTAATTATTTTTTGCACAGCTTCAAAAACTTTTTCGATTCTCTCCCGGAATTCTGTTTGGAACTCACCGTATCGTATGCCTTCTTTCATGTCAATATCATTGTAACACAATTTCAAAGCTTCGGAATAAGACTGGCATCCGGAAATTAAATCTTTTGGATCCCTCCAAGGTTTAAACATTAAAAGAAGTGCATAAGCATATTTTTCAGGCTGCTCTTCTGGGTGATATTTATAATGATTTATAAGGTGGGGTCTTTTCCTTTTTTTCAAATATTTGTTTTCACCAAAGTCATAGCACTCTACATTTTCAGATTTCGGCTTTTCTTTCACTATCTCAAACCATCTTACAAAATCGTAAAGATGGGTTTTTTCTAATTCATTTGGACTGGATGGGTAATAATCATCAACCACGGAATCATAATAAATTTCGTTGGAATCTGCCGGGAGATTTTCTACTTCTGCTTTGGACTTAACTCTTTTGTTTCTTGTTTGGTTAACATCAAGCCAGCGGATAGTTGTGTCAGGGTCGGTTCCAAATAACGCATGCGGTATCAAAGTGTCACTTGCCTCGGGCGATCCGCATTCTCTATGACTTAAGGATCTGAGACCAATATTGTACAATTTACTTTGCAGAGATTTGGTGGAATTTATGTCATCGAAAACGTTTTCTAGATCGGCTTTTTCGCTCTTAGTTTGGTACTTAGTTAAATAAGTATTCAAAACCGCGGTTTTTTCCCCAACGTATTGGACGTCCATATTACCCTTCCAGGCCAAAGAACTGCTGGATTATAATCATTAATAAATCTGGAGTCTTCTTTACGCGGAATACTGTAAAGACGCGAATTTCCGAGGGTTTTTCTACCGGCAATGGATTCTTCAACATTTCGAATAATAATTTTATCTGTAATTTGTCGAGGGAAGGCGAATCGGCATACTGTTACGTTTCCTTGAGGAATTTTTTTGGTCCTCTGGCAGTAACTGTTATGTTTGTGGGTTTGATATTTTGTAACTCTTTCATATAACGTAGGAAATGCATTTTTATTGGGAACTTCGCAACTGACATGTTTTAATATAAAATCGGACACTTCGTCGATGCTTGATATTCCAAGGATTGGGGCATTTTCTACCCAAAGCATGGTATGAAAATGTTGAACGCCTCTCGATTGATATTCTCTCCTCCAAACGTAATGTGTGATACGACCCAAAGGGACATCGTCGGAACTAATAAAATCTAACATGGCCTGAAACTTGTTCTCGATAAATCTAGAAGAGGACACGGGATCTAATGATACCAATTCGCTAATCGATTTATTTGCTACTTCCAAAGCGTTAACTTCTCTCAGATACTCCCCTAAATCATCCCAGTCCTACTCGCTCGGACTTAAAGTCAAAAACCAAGTTGCTGGACCATAATGAAGGGTCATACAATTTATTTCATTACGTGGCTTGGTCCAAAACTGTTCTGTATTCCTAAGCCTAGAGAATATAGCTGTTAAATCCCCTTCCAATTCATTTTTTTGAGCATTTCCAGATATTTACCAGCAGTCATCTCCCCTTTACTGGTAATAGTATTTAATTTAAAAAAAATTCCAGATTGAAGTTGCCGAATATTTGCATCGTGTAACAGATAAAAAAGATACTGTTGATTTAATCTAAATTTGGAGTGTTTGGATAAGATTTTACATTTTATGAATTCAGAAGATGTTAATTTAACTTCTCTAGGATAGAATTGCCCAAATTTACCTTCGGGAAACAAATCAGGAAAGCATTTAACATCTATCTCTTTATCATCGAAACCTAAAGGGGAGGCATTGACTTTCATCATCTGATAAAGGGAAGTATCTGACACATTTTTTCTGCTTTCATAAATGGGATGAATCGTGTAATTGGTATAAAAATTTTCGGCGTCTTCATCGGTATCAAAACGGGTCAACAGCCCGTCTGAAACGTTTGGTTTAGAAGTTCCGGGCTCATCGTTTTCTTTATCTTGCATTTGGTGTTGGATTCCTGATCAAGTCCATTTAATAAATCTTGAGGATTCTGGGGTAACAGTATCGATTCATAAAGAGGATTGGTTTTTTTCAAATATTCCAAGGCATTAAACAGTTTGTTCACGTCAACGAAGTTTTCCCATATTATGTTGCGTTTCGTAGGAACTCCCCTAACAAATATGAAAAATTCTGGGTTAGGATTTACAGGATCTTGTGGTCGGGGCAAAGTTTTTAAAGTTTCTGTTTCTTACTTGAGATGATACTTGGATAAGCCTACCTACTGAAAGTGTGTGGAAAGCTGCAAGAAGAGTGTTAAAATATCTTAAGGAAACAAAAAATTTGAAGTTAACTTTTTATAAAAATGAAAATATTGATCCTAAATTAGAAGTATGTATTTTAGCAATTTGTATTTCATGTAGGTTACAAATTGAGGAAAGGTGTTAGAATAAGTTTTAGGTTGGCAATACAAAAATCTATATATATAAGACTGATTGTCCTTAACGACTCATAATAATAGATGACGAGATCTCATATATCCCGCGGCCCGAAAAATCTGAAATTTTCGCAAAAGGTTCGTTTCGATTTATCATTTAATAAATAAGACTTTCATTTCGGAATTCCGAACCGTTCCCGAGAAACCCGGAAAACCAAATCCGGTAAAATCCTAGCTTTAACTTACGGCCGAAGAAAAAAAAAAAGAAACGTAAGGGTTTCGTTCACTAGCGAGGAACTTTTTTTTTTCAGTGATGACCCATGCTTTTTTTTCACTCATTCGATAGAGGAAATCCCAAAGAAATTTTCGGTTTTTTCAAAATTAAAATCGGCCGGAAAATAACCGAGAAACCGATTTTTCAAAATTCCCTTTTTTTAAAGTCCGTGGATGTTAGACATAATTAATATACAGAAAAAAAAAAGAAATGTAAGGTGTTCGTTCACTAGCGAATAACTTTTTTTTTTCAGTGACGATCTATGTTTTTTTTGGACTTATTCGACAGAGGAAATCTCAAAGAAATTTTCGGTGTTTTTAAAATTAAAATCGGGTTGTAAATGACGAAGTAATGGGGGCTCAAAGTTGGGAGCATCGGTCAGGCTCATATAGCGGGAAGTAGAGTTACTTATAAACGATGAATTGAAACGAGCAACGGTTTCGGGCAAGAGTTTTTTGTTTTTTCATGCAGGCTATGCCTGTTCAAATCTCGGTGTCAACTTTTTTTTTTTTTTAATAGCTGAGGGGGGGGGGGGCTGTTAACCTTTCAAACTAATTTGGTTTGGTTTGGTTTGCTGACTCCGGTGCGGTTTAAAATCTTAGAGATTTTTTTTTTAAAATTTTATTTGACCCTTTTTCTAACAAGGGCCCATGGGATTTTTATTCACCGAATCAGCAAAAATATAATGCCAATATGGAACAAAAAAAAGAACTTTATCCCAAACTGTTCCCCAGAAACCCCGGAAAATAAAAAAAAGGCTTCAAGTTTATGCAAACGGGGAAAATTAGTTCTTTATCACCAACGGGAAGCTTTTTTTTTTACGTAGGGCTACGTCATAGGGCTCAGTCCTGGGGAAATATGTCTGTCTGTCTGTGGGTGTGACAATCTGTTCGCAACAAAAATTAATATTTAATTATTTTAATATTTTAAATAATATGTCATGAAAGCTTGTTTAGCTTTTCCTTTGGAGCTGAGGATGCGTGAAATAATTACACATCGTTGAATGTGAATAAGTTTTATTAAACCTGAAAATAAATTAACATAACAAAAAAACCAACCTGATCCCGTGAGATCAGGCAATTAGTACATTCGTAAAACAAAACGTCAATAAAAACAATACCAAATCAAAACAATTTCAAAAGCTTAAATTATTCAAAAGATTCAAAAAGATTACCACATGGCTTTACTTACGTATGAGTTGGTTTTCGTGGAAACGTCTTGATCGGTTTCAAGACGGCTAGCAAATAGAACGACGGAGTGGCCGAGCTTACGCACGGTCACTCTGTCGGACTATTTGTAGCTCGCGCGCGCATGCGTTTACTTTCGCATTTCTAGGGCGGAGCTTTTGCACTTTCCACTGACGTGTATTCCTACACGTCAGTGGCGGAATGAGGTCACGATTATTAATTGAATTTAAATGGACGCGTTTAATGTTTTAAAAGGGCGATTTCGTGCCCGTTACAACCTCCCCCCCCTAATTTGTGGATGGATTCAGTGTTGAAACCTTTTTGGACATGGCAAAGCCTGTGGTCCAGAAGGTAGAAAAACACTGAACCAGACAAACCAGGGTAGTTGTGGTCGTAAAAAAAAATAAAAAAAAATGTTCGAAAGCGGTACTAAAAGTAAGCGAACCATGTGACATTACACAAAAAAAAATTTTGAAAGAATTCTAAAAATTTTGAAAAGTTCACAAACGGTTCTCTTTTGAGAAAAAAGAAGTTTGACAAAATTTCAAGTTCAAAAAAAAAAAATTTTGTTGGTATAAAATATTAAAATTTTAATTAATTTACAAGAGAAGAAGAGACACAGTAATTACGCGTAAAAAAACTTTTTACGAAAATTAATAAAAATTGCACATAATCTATGCAGAGGGACTGTACAAGTATTACGTAAGCACCTAAGGGGGGGGAGGGGGTCCTTCAGATGCTTACGCCAATGTTAAACCTCCATAAGAGGAAGCCTATTTTTGCTTATTAGGGGGGGGAGGGGGTCAAAAATCACCAAAATCATGCTTACGTAATACTTGTACAGCCCCAGAATTAATAATAATAAAAAAAATTTTTAGAGAAATACCCGAGTGAATGCTTTTACAATTTGGGTGATTTAGAAAAAAAAGTTCATGAATAACCAACGACATGACTAATGACGTACTTGAAAAATATTGCTAATAAGCGAGGGAGGAAAGAAAAAAAATTTTTTCAAAACGCGAATTAAAGAAAGTCATCTCTTCCCCCGGTGGGGAGGAGGTCAAAAAAAAATTCTTTTTATCATGCGTCATGTTGGTGATTTTTCATGAATTATAACAATTAAATACAAAATATCACATTAAATAAGTTAAGTCTCATATGAAAAAGCTATTTCGATATGAATAACATAGGGCGTATTTGCGCCAAAACAGACAAAATGTCGGTCAATATTGACGATTTATGAAAAGAAAGATTTGGAGATAAGACTATCATAAGCGACTTTTCGTCGCAACAGACAGGTTTTTAGAACGTCAAAATTTGAGAATTTCATATGCGATAGACTCAATCGAAAGGAACGTCTCATCAGTGCGAATCTCTACACTAGGGAAAAGTCAGATCAGGCAGTTAATTTAGGTTGAGGATTTTATGGATTTTAATTATGGAACTGGACAATGTCTACATGTGCGCAATCCCATGCAATGCAAGCGATTGTGCACATGCAGAGATTGTCGAAGGCAGCTTCCTTCATCTAATTTTTCGTTCCTAGAAGATGACGTCCATTGGGATCGACTCGTCGCGACCTTGCGAATTGAAAATATGTGGATAGTCCCAATTCGCAAGGAACCGAAAAATCGATCACAATGTGCGAATTGAGAATGAACGATATAATATTAACCCAAAATTCGGAAGAGGTTCATTGAATAATTTTCGATGAGTGGGTTCGATGAATGTCGTATTTCTCAAGTGACTTTTCGTCACTTATCCTTAAAGAAACGTCGAAGACCGTAAAGCGAGAAGAGAGAAAAAAAAACATAAAATATACGATATATAAAAAAGCGGTACGAGAAAATTTCTAAAGGTAACTCAAGGAAGGAGTTTTTCCTGTTCCATTTCCTCTTTGGAACGTTTTTCCAACTCCTTAATTAACTTGCGAATGAGCTCAACACGCGGGCATCGGAAACAATCCGTCGTTGTCGAGAATTTTGTTCCACACCGGAAACAAATGTTCATTCGACGAGGCGAAGTACACTTTGCTAAATTATGGCCAGATTGGCCACATCCCCAACATCCTTTTTGAGGTGCGAGATGTGGGTGATCCTTGACCCAAATATTATCGAGGATACGGAGACCCTGAAGCATCGATCCTACCGTCTCGGTAGATAAAGAAGAAAGGTCCGCTATCCGTATGTCATTTTCTCGTTTCAACCAGAATGCGGCGTGTGATTGACCTGATTTCTCAGACCGTAGCTCAGCAACTTCTTTCCTCAAAGCCTTATTTTCCTTTAAGGCAATATCCAATCTAATTTGCAGTGCTTCTGCATGCTGCATAACTGAAGTTGCTACTGCTCCCCAACCTTCCATCGGTGGTGGGGTAGTACGTAAGGATCGAGGTAGATCCTGAATTGTTTCCTCCGGAAACGGTTCCATAATCAGTGATACTGAAAAATTATTAAGGGGGAATTAGTGAAAGACACTAAGATTTATTTAGGGGAAAGCTTTCCACGGAAAGGGGAATTTCGAAGTTACGGTCAGAAGGTACCGTTTTCCTATCTAACGTTTCACTTTCTCGTAAACGATGAAGAAATCAAAAAAAATCGGTAGTTCAGTGAGGATAGCTCTGTGTAAATGACTATAGGCATGTTTCTACATGCGATCCTATGAAAGAAGGGAGGGTAGACAGTGTCTGCATGTACACAATCCCATGGGATTCCAGAAAATGTGTACATACAGAGACTGGCTAGTAGTCAGGGGATGCCACTCGGTTTTTGGCTCTACCGAGAAACCGTAGAATACAATCAGGTAGAAGCGTCTCCATGTTCGCAATCTTATGCAATGCAAGCAATGCAAAAGATTGGGAACATGAAGATGCTTTATAATAAGGATCAGGTAATTATCCAAATCGGGAGATCGGAGACATGTAAAGAAAAGAAATGTCTCTTACACGGGGGATGCACACCGCTGCGCATTCGGTGGCGAAGACATTTATAAGCGCAGTCAGGGAAAATACAGGGAAAGTCATATTCGGGTAGTCATAATCAGGAAGTCACAAATCGAGGGCACACCGCTGCGCATTCGGTGGCGAAGGCATTTATGTGCGCAGTAAATTGACATTGAAGTCGAGAAAACAAACAAAAAACTTTGAACCCTTCCTCCTATCTTATGTGCTCCATAAGCGAGGGGGAAGGGGAACAAATTTCCGTATTCGGAAGATTAATCAGTCGAAATCGGGATCAATCGAAATCAAGAGGAAGTACGATAAAAAGATAAAGAAGAATAAAATATTGAGTATAATTAACTCAAGAAGAAAAATCTCAAAATTTACGAATCCAATTCCACAGGACCGGCATTGGAAGATTTAGGGCGGTGCCTCCTTCGACGCCGAGACCCTTCATTCTTCCTCTGACCGGTAAGAGGAATTTGGAATTTCGCGTGCTGGATTGAGACAGCAATAAGATCACCCAATACCTTAACTCCGGCCTCTGATAGATGGATGAGGTCCTCCTGAAACAGGTCGGGATTCTGAACCTTAATATCCTGAGCCATTTCACGAACGAACTCATCATAGCTATTTAGGACTGTCGTAAAAGGACACTGATTTCCAAAGTTCTTAAGAGCTGCATTGAGCGATTTAATCTTATGTGTAGGATCAGTGCTACGCGGTAGAATCGTTAAAATTAAAACGGAAACATTTTTAAAGGGTGTGAGAGCGTTTAAGAGGTTCATAAATTGAAGCTGCACTTCGTTAATGCTGTCTTTCCCGTCCCTTCCTAGGATATTAGCGGCACCTAAATGGAGGACCAAATAAAGGGGATCGACTCCTACCGTGGATACTCTGTGTGCGAGGTGCTCAATTTGCGCCGGTGAGATCGGTCGGTCGATTCTGGAATCTACTATGGACGGATGTCGGAACTGGTAGTCTCTAAGGGGGCCGATGACCGAATCTCCATAAATTAGGATTTTAGCTGCAGATTTCGGAAGTCGGTAGGGCATCATCTTTGAAGGTCTATAATTATCCTGTAGAATGGAAGCAGGGTAATAGGTTAATATTTGGAACAACGAGGTGAAAAGACAGATATATAACTCCATTTTCTTTAAACTCATCCTTCGGCGGTACATTAAACGAGTAGCTTTGTCTCAAGTTTCTGCAACCGCCTGTGCCCACATGTGGTTTGGTGACTCAGGATAGACGTTAATCGTGAATTCTTTTCCATCTGTTGCAGTGTTCGTATGTTCGCATCCTTTGAAACCCAAGAGATGTGAACATACAAAGACTGAAATTCGTTGGCTCATTGAGACTCCTTTTATATAAGGATCCAGTTTCCACATGTATGGAATCGAATGAGTCATCCGAATTCATACATGAGAAGACTGGTATCCCCCGTGCACTTATTCGACGACCTCTTGTAAACCTCAGACGGATTTTGGCCCAAACAAGGGTAAGCCTGAAAAAGGTAGAAGGAGCTACAGATTGGATGCGGGTATGGAAATTCATTCCCGTTGCATCGATATGAGACACGGTTTGGACAACGCAGATTCCTTGATTTACCAAGAAAATTTAGATGTCATGTGTCCTGACGATTTTCAAATTAGGGACATTGATGTCAAAAAGATGAACAGGTGTTTCTTAGTAAAAAGCGATACAGTTTTCTCTCTTTATTTATTTACCCCGGTGTCTGCACGTCCACATTTCCTGGGAAGTCAAGGGATGTAGACCCACAGAAACCGAGGTTTACTGGTTCTTGGAGGTCAAATTTCGCCGGGTTCCAGTTTCCACATGTATGGAATCGAACAGATCGTCCGAATTCACGCATGTGAAAACTGGAAACATCTTTTGGAATCCTACTCTATTATTGGGACCTAATAAAATTGTCCCGGGAATTCTTGCATCGAAAACCTCTTTTAATTCCGAAAATTTAGGAAGAATCACCCGAAAACAAGCTAAAAATCTCAAAGGAAATCTTTAAGAATTATAATTAACCAGATTTAAGCAAGTTGGTTAAAATGAACGCAGACAGGCTTAGTTCAAGGAAGCTGACTATCAAAATCAGTTAAGTCATATCCCTAATCGGTCCCGTTCCGAGGGTATTCATTGTTTCAAACCATGAAAAGACCGAATACAAAAATCCGGACTAAAGTAGTTTTTCTTTATTAAAAAGAATCACATTTTACCACGTACATTTACAAATGAATTTCCCGAAGGAGGTAATCACGGTGATTTTCAAAAAAAACCAAATATGTGCAACTCGTTCATCGGAGAAATTTGCAGGTTGTCAGTCCGGAATAGCGATACGATATTTAAATGGGTCCAGATGTCTGTACATTCGTAGTTCGTTGAACTATGGATATACAGACATCTGGTCGACTCCGATTGAGTTTTTATTCGTCTGTTGGCTAGAGGACTTATCAACCAAGGGAATGATGGGGTTGTTAGTCCTTCGTAGAGATGCTCAAACCCAATGCGAATTAAGGTACAACAAGGAAGGAATACCACCAGCTCATTCCTTTAGTTGTCTTCTACCTACAACAATTAAACAACCTATTGATATACCCAATTTACAAGCTGCAAGATAGTTTCAGACCAATAAAGTGGAGGGATGGGATTGCCATGAGTTAGGTGGAATAGCGATACTTGTTTTAGATTCCTTGGCTGTCCGCGTAAACGACGTAATCCGATGAGATGACCTCGTTTACGTGGATAGGCTATCTATTCTTGGAATTGTCGATGTATTAGCACGAAAAAGATAAAGACGAACCTGTGGAAGATCTCACTGGTATGCTTGTTTCGTTTCGAAGGCTCAAGAATTGTAAGGTGGTCTTAGATCCACCCCGATCATCCCCGCTATATGGCAATGAAATCCGAACTTTCGATATCGTTAGACGAACTCCATCACTTCACCGTTTTCGGTTGGGATTTCTCAATAAATTATACCTTCTTCATATTAAAAAAAAATCATCGTCTGTTACTTTCCTTATCGGGATTTGGTATTTCTGATATACTCTGTATCGAGTCTTTGGAGATTAGAAGCGGTACGAAAGCTTACAGTCTGCAAAGACTTGATTTCTAACTTAATTGATTCGGTGCCATCTTTGGACTGGACCTTGGCCAACGACTATCCTCATAGGCGAAGTAATCTTACTCGATGACTTTGTCTATGAGGATAGACCGTTACGTCAGATTGTCGTTTACATAAATGGAGTCGGAAAAGGAAAGTTTAAGGGGGAGAAGACAAATTAATCTTTCCTTAGACCATCCCTTTCCCTAAAATGCATTCGGACCGAATGACAAGATGCTAGAGATGGATCTTCAAATTGATTTCCCTTATTATCAAGAAAGGGAAAGGTTGTTGCCTTGTGTCTCGAGTACGAAAATCCTAAGAAAAATAAATCCCATAATTTGAAAGTTTCTGAAGGTTGAGAGCGGTACTTAAAGGCTTTCGACATCCAGAGACTTGAACAGTATTCGTTCGTGGTCCACATAGACTGAAGGAACATCTCTGTTGATCCCGTCTATGTGGGCAACAGAAGTTCATGAAGTGGAAATTGAAGACTACGAAGATGAAATAGAACGGTGGGCGGTCGTAGGAATGCCACGTTTGTCACATAAAGCTCAAAATCGTCACAAACTTTCTTGAGCGAGTCCGGCTAATACTTTTAGCTGTCTATCCTTTAAAGAACGAGTTGTATTGGATTTGTTATTCTTGAGTTATGCCATGTCACGTTGTCACAATAAAGCTCTGAGTGTTCCGTCTTGTCATGTTCCTGCATTGGTGAAATGTGTTATTGTTTAAATTGTTTGTTATTATTTTTCCGATTTGTAATTTTCTCCTGAAATTCTAACTTTCAAATACAAACGTGTGCTCTTTTCCCAAAAATGTATTTGGACCGAATGATACTCTGCTAACGACGGGTATTCAAGGTCGTCCGAACCGGTATAGAGATTTGAAAAGAACGTGTCTCAAGGTTTTCAAGTTTCTGAGAGTTGAGAGCGGTACTAAGACTCTCAGAAGCTTGAGCGGCACTTATCGGTTGTCCGCATAAACGGGATAAACATTTCTGTTGACTCCGCTTATGCGGACAGCAGAAAATGTCAGTCATCTTGTTAGAAATAGAAGAAATAGAAGATTATGAAGAAATAGAAGATTACAAAGAAATAGAAAATTTTCGTGTCCTTAGGGTGTTAAGTTTCACATAAAGTTTCGTGACGTGTTTCCGATAGTTTTTCCTTTTTACTAATCCTCTGGTATTACATACCAGGTGGGTTCTTCTCTCTTGTTTTCTAAATAAAGATTCTTTTCAGATTCAAGAATTCATTCTTTTAATCTATCCCCTGTATTAAAGGTCGGTGTTTCAAAAAAAAAACTTTTGCAGTGGCAATCTGATATCACTAACATGGTCCATATCAAGTCTTTACAGATGGAAAGCGGTACTATGATGTCTTCAATCTGTAAAACTTGAAAATATTCTCTTTCGGGATTGCCCTCATAAACAGGATGAACATTTCTGTTGATTCCATTTATGAGGACGACAGGAATTGTTGATCTTGTTTCTGTAATAGAAGTAGAAATAAAAGATTACGAGGAATTTCCCTTATTAAAAGCTTGGGTCGTATCGAAATTCGATCTGGTAGGAAACGGACCACTGGTGATGGTACTGTCGTCTGAAGAAGACCATCAGAAGTATAAGCGAAAGAGGTCGTCCCTTCCGTTGAACTGTGTCCAGAAAGTACTTTTGGACCAAATGAAACCATCTCAACGTCGAAATCGAAAAACGTATTTAGAATTGGAAATATAATTCATGTAAATGTCGTGTCAGGTTATTATCTGGTTCAGTTTTAGGTATATTTGGTAAAGATATTTCGACTTTAAAAGTGTGGGAACAAACTTAAGTGTAACACTATTACTGGCGAGTGAACGTTTCCTATATTTCCATTCGTTCGTTGAGTGGGAATGTGTGATTGGTTGGTTTGGGATTCCTTTTCCTCGGCCATGACAACTCAAATCGATCCAATGGACCGATTTGAATGGTCATGGACGACGAAAAGGAAGAAGAAAAGAAGGAGAAGATTTGACCTCCCAACCTTGAGTAACATACTCTCAACTAGAAATAGTAAACTCAGTTAGGCAAGAATGGCCGCCTGAGATACGGATGATGAAATGGATTACTATAATTACAACAAAGGTTGGCATGATTCCCTCGAGAATAATGATCTTCCCGATGGTTCATCCTACTAAAATTATGGGTACGACGATGAGTTCGTTGTTTAGACACGGGGCTTGTAAAACAGAAGAAAGAAAACCCCACTGTTCATTTTTAAGTCCAAAGACTGGGTTCGGATTTGAGGTTCGTTATGTAAGCGATATTCATAAGGTTCTTGTCCCGTGTAAATTTATTTGTCTTGTTTTGTAAGACTATTTGCTTTGTTTGCAACTTCGTATTTACTTGTTTTGATGCTACAAACATCTTTCCGAAAATGAGAGCGGTACGTTATTAGCTTCAAATATTCGGAGACTTATCACATTTTTCGCTTGTGAACCAAGTCTTTAGAAAATTAAGATTATGGTAGCCCATTTTGTCTCCATTTATAGGTTCGGACAGGGTTATGCATCGTTCCTTTTAGATAAACTTTTAGTTTGTGAAGTTTATCGTAATTGTCCGCTATGGACTAGATCATTGCTGAGTTACATGAACTGTTCACATAAACAGAGTGACCTTTGCAGATGACTCTGTGTATGTGAACAGGTCATCCGTACAATTTGGGGTTTGCCGACCAATGGAATAGTGTACCATGGACGGTTCGTTGCCGAAGTTTTTCTTCAGGAGACGGGAAAACAACGTCGATTCTTTTCGGAAAATTGAAGGAATTTCTTTTTTTATGAAACGAGAAATATTCCTTTGGAACTCATATAGTTGATGAGCATTTAACTTGACTTAAGAAAGTCGCCGTTTTCCACAACCTTTTATGAGGGTAATATGGAAATATTTTGTCCCTTTTTGTGGGTTCAGACAGGGTTTTTCATCGCTGATTTAAGGCACTTGTGATAACGAAGATTTGCTATACGATTCTAACGATAAAGAAATAATGAATCCAGCAACATTCCGGAGCAAGACAGACTTTGAAAATAAATAATGATAAAGAAGGTGAATCGTATACAAATCCTCATAGCTACAAGAGAAAGGACATAAAGTCCAATGCGAACCAAATTAATATTAACTCATTATGTACGGGTATTCCTCAGTGGTGGGTCCGTATTCTTAAGAAGAGAGGAGAATTTTCCTATTTAATTTGAAAGGTCATTGCCCTTTCCTGGTAACTTATGTTTTTCCAGGATATGTCCTGAGACGGCCAAGGAAAGAATATCATTATTCGGTAGTTCGTTAACCCATTGGTCCGCATTTTGGCGGAACCATTGACGACGAAATTCGTTATAAAGTTTATGGTCGGGTTGTGCCAGTTTACTCGTATCCTGAATTCCAAAACAACAAACAGGACACGACCCATTTCCCAAGAGATGTGCAGCTGTACCAGCCGGAATTGAGCACAAAAATTTGTGCCGATTGATTTTTTCTCTTAAGGAATGGATAGTGTCGGGCTTGGAGTTCTGTAATTCATTCAACTCGGTCGCGGCTGAAATACCATTGGATATTCCTTCGCTTAGCGCTGTTGCTTTTTCGTTTGAAATTTCATAACTCTTCACAAGATTTTCTGTCCATTTTTGTTTTTGCAATTTCAAAGATTTTAGGTTCTTGCAAACTGCATCGACCCATTTTGGGTTTTTCGGTCTACTTGCAAGTAGGCCGGCAACTCTGAGCGGGTTATCTTTGATTTCATTAGCAAAATGCCGCGCTCTAGAGAAGAAATTGTTTCTCCTGTGAGAAACTGAGCTTTCGATGGCAGTTTTAGAAGAATTCCTAAATATCTTTGAATTCACAGTATTGGGACTTTTATTAGCCGAGGTTAAAGTTTCCGGATCGGAATCCGAGAAAGCTTCTTTGTCTTGTTCGGACTTTTTCGCTAGGTTATTAACTTCAAAAGCGGTACTTAACGAGTCTTGAACATCTATTAAGCTAGCAATAGCCAGAGCATGTTGGATCTGATCGGTTATTGTAACAGGTTTAGCCGAATTAATCTCATTTACCAGTTTCGACTTAACTTCCTCATCGAATGTGAGAATTGGAGGTAAGGTATCTTGTTCCGTAGAGGAAGTTATATTATCCGAAATCGGCAAAAATGCATGTTTGAGTTCAGAGACTGAGACTCTTCCGGCTAACTTTTTATCTCGGAAATCAGATAAGAAAACTTGAGTCGGTGAGAGAATTTCCGAAATTTTGTATGGACCTTGCCACTTGGGTGTGAATTTCTTAGTAATGAACCCAGCGGCATTTGACAGGGTGTGACTCTTTTTCCACACGATGTCTCCGATTTTAAATGGAGGTTCGAGATGTTTGGCATCGTGTTGTTTTTTATGAACTGCCATAGCTTTAACAACAGCCGTCCTAGCAGTAGCCCAAGCATCTGCCATAGTTTCTCTCAACCTAGTAGCGAACTCAGTGATGGAATGCCCATAAGTCTCAATCGGTGGAACATCGTGGGGCACTCTAAGTTCTCGACCAAAAGTAAGGAATGCGGGTGAGAACCCGGTGGTTTCATTCTTTGAAGTCCGCATCGCAAATAGGATAAATGGGAGATAAACGTCCCAGTTTCTCTGGTCTACTAAATATTTGCCTATTGCATCCTTTAAGGTTCGATGATACCTTTCCACAGGGTTAGCCTGTGGAAAGTATAAAGGAATGAGATGGATATTTATATTATACGCATCGCAAAAACGAGCGAGGGCTTTCGCTATCAGCTGTTTACCATTGTCGCATAAGATCAGAGAAGGAGTTCCATAATTGGCAATTATGTCATACAAGAGAAATTTTAATAAAGCCTGGGTGGTAGCCCTTGGAACTGGTTTAGCGATAGTAAACTTTGTCGCGACATCAAGAGAAGTTATCACATATGAGTTGCCTTTGTAGGAGCGAGGGAGGGCTCCTACAAAGTCCAAGCTGTAGCATGAACCGGGGTCCATGATTCTTTCTTCAGCCGACATTTCACCAAATGGCAACACATTCCTGGAATTGAATTGTTGACATTTGATGCAATGGCGGATGAATTCGTTTACATCTATCTTCATATTCGCCCAATATACCCGTGACTTTAGGCGTTCCAAGGTTTTCTCTTGTCCGAAATGGGCTGTAAAGATCGAATTGTGGAATTTCCTAATGATTTCCTCACGGAAATCTTTCGGGATAACTAAGCGATACTTGATGGTGTCTTCCTTTTCAGTGACCCGGTACAATCGGTTGTCACTTCTTAGCTCATAGTTGGGAATATCGGGATTATTACGAACTTTACAGACCAAGCTTTGGAATTCTTGATCTGTAGAATTCGTAAAATCGTAATCTAGCTTAGGACCGACCAAAGATTCTATCATCTCTATCTCAGTTCGTTTCTTCTCGATTTCTTTTGGGCACCGACCTTTAGATGTGTTAGCTTGTTTATCTACATTTTCTAGAGATAATAAATCATCTCCTTCTTCTTCTTCCGCATCGGTCCAATCATTACTCAAAGGTTTGGATTTTATAGCGTTCTTAGGAGGACGACCTCTAGGTCTTTTTCCCGGAATCAGAGTATCTTGAGCTTGAACCTTTTTCGGACGACCTCTTTTTCTTTTAACCGGCCGATCGTCAGATAATCTAGGTAGGTTCTCAGGATTCATTGAGGATCCCGTTTCGTTTATATCATTATCATTATCTTCCAATGTTATTGTTACCACTGGGATTTTCTTAGGTCGTCCTCTTTTTTTCTTAGGTGAACGACCTACTTTCTGTTCCTTTTCTATATGAGGTTTAAGAAGCGGTACGGAATCAATTAAGGATTCTCCATCTGACTCAAAAAGAGATGCTTCATCCCAAATTCGGACATCAGAACCGTATTCAGGGTCGTACCAGTCGTATGAATTATCAAACAAAAGGTCTTGTTCGTCTTCTAGATTTTTTAGGGATAGCTCTTTTCTCTGGTTTCTAGTCAGAATCGAAAGCTTGGAAGAAGGTTTCTTTGATTCTTTGACTTCCGAAGCTTTTACTAATTCCGTTGAGTCTGAATCAGTTAAAGGAAACATACTGTAGAAGCACCTGCTTAACGCGTCAGGCACCGCTAAGTATTTTCCTTTTCTGTGATAGACTATGAAGTTAAATTGCGATAAAAACAACACCCAACGAGCTAGCCGACCCGTTAGTGGGCTCATTGTCTTTAATTGTAATAAGGCCGAATGATCGGTGTACACGCTAAATCTCATATTTTCAATGTAGTGCCTAAATTTGGTGATAGCAAAGACAACGGCTAAGCATTCTTTTCCAGTAATCCCGTATTTCCTCTCCCTAGGGACTAGAATCCTGCTTTCAAATCTAATAAATCTATCGCATTCTTTCTGCGTACCTGGAGGACCTGGCCCCTTTTGTACTAGACAAGCTCCTAATCCAACGTCAGAAGCATCACAGTGGATTTCAAAGGGTTTATCCCAAACGGGCGGAACGAGAAAAGGTTCCGAACTCATAGCCTCTTTCAGTGTTTCGAAAGCTACCTGGTGGTCTTCCGGCCACTCCCAGGGTTTAGGCTTTCCGTTTTCGTCATTCTTTAGTCTCTCATACAGCGGTTTACAGACTTCGGCGCAATGAGGCAAAAATTTTCTGCTGAACCCAATCATCCCCAAAAAGCTTTGCAATTGGGGAATAGATCTAGGAACAGGAAAATCCTCGATTGCCTTGATTCGAGCTCTGGTCGGTTTTTGTGTATTTTGCCCAACCATCACCCCGAGAAATTCTAAGTAGGGTCTCAAGAACTCAGATTTAACCCAATTAACTCGCATTTTGTTATCATACAATCTTGTTAAGATCTCATTTACCCGATCTCGATGTTCCTCATAAGAAATCGCCTTGGCCCCGAGATCGTCTAGATAAACTCTAATTCGACTAGAGTTTATCATGTCCCTGAATATTTTTTCCATAATCCGCTGGAACGTGGCCGGTGCTGAATGCAAACCGAAAGGAAGCACCTTGTATTGAAAATGGCCAAGTCCAGGGACTGAAAAGGCTGTGAGGGGTTTGGACTCGTCATCGAGCGGGATAAGGTGAAAACCCGAGACGAGATCTATTTTGGAAAGAATGTATCCCTCATTCAAAGTGTCCAAAAGATCCTCCATGTTGGGGATCGGATAATTACAAGGTTGTGACACTTTGTTCAATTTACGGTAATCGATAGCCATGCGTTTTTTGTTGGTACCCTTTTTGTTAACTACAACTATAGCCGAGTTCCAAGGGGACTCGCTCGGCTCTATGTATCCTTTCGCAAGAAGATCTTCGACTTGCGAGTATATTTCTTTTAGGACTGCTGGAGAATATCTACGGAAAGGTTCCTGAATGGGAGGAGTGTTGGGATACAAGTAGATATGATGGAAGCCAGCTTCAGTCTGGCCTTCCATCGTATCAAACTTTTCCTTCCACTCGTTAATCCAAGATTCGAGTTCTTGTATTTGTTCTGAATTAACGACAGGGATAGTGAAATCCTCAGGTTTCACTGTTATTTTTATACGCTCACTCCCTGTATCTACTTCCTCAGGGAAGAATACCTCATCATCATCTTCGAAGCATTCTTCCGTTTCGGAAGCAGCAGAGAAGATAAAAGGTTCGAATTCCTCCTGAATTTCATCTTTTTTTTCTACATTATTATTACGATCCTTGTCTTTTTCTTGGGATATCAGCGGTACTAGAGTAAAGGATTCTTTCTCATTTTGAGATTTCGATGAAGATTCTCCCTTAAACTCATAGATGGCCATTGAAGGTCTTTCCTCGGATGTTCGAGGAGTCTTGTTTTTCAAGGTATGCAAGTGCAACGTTTTAATCGGATAGAGTCTTTTTCCACTCCGGACCTTGACCTCATTTTGAGAAAAGTCCAGAA
Organism: Liposcelis bostrychophila; assembly: GCA_037577465.1. Classification (NCBI taxonomy): domain Eukaryota; kingdom Metazoa; phylum Arthropoda; class Insecta; order Psocodea; family Liposcelididae; genus Liposcelis; species Liposcelis bostrychophila. The sequence continues at coordinate 4,292,890 of CM075215.1, forward strand.
CTAATCCTAAGGCTCGTAACGCTTCGGTTCCGAGAATGACCGGGACCACTAGATTTCTCATTGAATAAAATTTGCAAGTACCAGTATTACAGTGAATGTTCACTGTAATCATGGCGCTTGCGCTACAATTGACAATCGTTTTATCGGCCAACTCAATCTCTGGGAGGTCTTCATAGTGAAATTTTATGCCTTTTCTTTCCAACTCAGGATTTAGTATCTCATCATTGTACTGATGAGAGGCACCACAATCGAGCATTAATAATGCATTAATCCCCCCTAAACTCCCATGGATCGCAATCCTGGAGTTTAGCGAAGGAGTCATTTCGAAATTTACATGCGTAAAATTATTAATTCTCAAGTTCCTAAATGCTTTTTCAAGGTTTTTCGTATCCTGATTATATTTGTTCGCCAAATCTTTCAGGATTTCTTTATTTAAATTTCTTTCCTGTATGACTTGCTTTTTTGGAAGAACAGCATTCAATTTCTTACGAGAGTTTCCTCTATTTTCTCTTCTTTGGACATTATTGTCCCCCTCCCCCTCCTCTCTTTTTTGTAAGTTTGACTCAGGCCTTTTTAAGATGGCCGTTGGTGTTGGGGGATAAAGATGAGAGAGGTCTGGAGCTCGATATAGCTCCAAGCTATCGCGGTGTACGAGTCTCCTTGAGTATATGACCCGTGTTTCAAATTTAGCAGGGGAAGCACAAGAAGGGATCATAGATTTTACATCTTGTTCAATCAGATTTTCCGAGAAAACATCCAAACTTGTGGATGGACCAGGAGTTTGATCGTCTTTCTCCGGTTCATTCACAAGTTTGGTATGTTTGATGATCGGTTTAAGGACTGGAGTATGATCGTTTTTTACGTCACGAGAATCCATGAGTAGATTGGGAGCGGTACGAGAACAAAGCGGTTTATTATACTCAGTCGTATACGCTCGTGTCTGAAAAGTGGCGGGGGAAGCACTAGAAGAAGCCATAGGTTTCAGACCTTGTTTGGCTAGAAATTTCGACGAAACATTCAAACCAGTGGATGGACCAGGAATTTGATAGTCTTTCACCGATTCATTCACAAGTCTGGTCTGTTTGAGGATTGGTTTTAGAACTGGGGTATGATCAATAATTATATCGTGAGAATCCATAAGGATATTACGAGCGGTACGAGAGCGAAGTGGTTTCTGGTAACGATTATTAGAATTAATCTCATACCCTCGTGTCCCAATAGGCAATATGTTTGACGCCATAGGTGTGGGAATACTAGAAGACTCTGCATCCGAACCCACGTTAAGGACGCAGAGTTCTAGTTTTCCGATTTCTTCTGCTCGGGCTTTGTGTTATTAGCTTTAGCTAATTGTTCCTTCAACGTTTTCACTTCCTCAGTTAAATCTCTGTAACTAGGACCGGATCTACGAGGGGTCCAACCGTCTTTTCTTTGTCCTGAAGTTGATGGAGTAGAAAATCGGTGAGAGTTCGGGGCAAAACGAACCTGTTTCCCTTTATCATCAGGAATTTTGTTCTCTTGAGGGGTGGAATTTTTAGGCTTCCATGTACCACTCTGTTTACCACCAGTAGGATAGAATTCCTGTTTAGGAGGAAGGTTTTGTGAACTAGTAGTAGTGGTACCTGAAGGATCATTAGGTGTAAGAGCATTTAACTTGGTAGGTGAATTAGGTTTATGCGATTTCGGTGGAGGATGAGAGTGGAGCCCTTGTTCTTTTTTATTGGTGTTAATATAGGACGAAGCAACTTCGCATTTACGACATATGTTTTCTAATTGTGAAAGCGTTAGTTGATCATAAGGTGTCAATGCCCTGATAAATAGAGGTTGAGCATTGCATCTTATGATGTCAACTAGTTCAGCTTCCGAGTAAGGCTTTCTCAGGAATTGGTTTTTTCTATGGATCCATGCTAAGTATTCATTAAAAGGCTCGCCGACATTCTGTCGACGTTCGTAAATTTCTTTTCTAAGAGCCCTCTCCTTATCCTCAGGAAAGAACGAATCAATTAGGATACGGCATGCCTCCGACCATGATGTTGCCAGATGCGACTTGGCTTCGTAAATAGGCAATATCGCCGAATGCAGCAAATGAGGGATTGCATTTAACTTGTCTTGTTCAGACATGTTAAATGAATCCGCAAATTTTTGTATATCGCGTAGGAATTTATTCACATTTCCATTCTCGGTAGCAAAGGTTACCTTGTTGTCCTTGCATACCTTAATGAATTTGAAAAATTTTTCACCCGTGCCATCGGCTTTGCGTTGATTCGATGCCTGGGAAGTGGAATGAGCGGTACGGGAAAGCTCATTCTGTTGAAGCGTCTGAAGCGCTAGCGCCTGTTGAAGATTAATTTGGTTTTGCGAGAGCAAAGCCAACCAATCTTCAACAGTCGCTTTCTTTTCGGGAGTACTGTGGACAATATGGTCATTATCCTGTTCAGGTGGGGAAGAGATATCAACCATTTCTGGTTCGTTTTGTATCCGTTCTGATTGAGACCGAATAGGCGTCTCATTCTGCAACTGGGGGTTTGGAGCCGAACGTTGCGCATTTAAGTTCGCACTCCTTTGCATAGTCCAAATTCTTTCGTCTATTATTCGACGAAGATCTTCCATTTCTATCGTTCTCGAACAATTATGACATCCGCCATCTTGTTCCAGAACGGTAGGTGCGGGAGGATGACTTTTGCTAGCGGTACCTGACTCATGATGATGCGAAGGTGGATGTTGATGAATATTTTCTTCATGACCGTTTCGTTTCGAAGCGGTACCGAAATTCGGATTAAATTCCTTCATTATGTCGGCCGCATTACGGTTCAACAATGGGGCTGTTACAAAGGTTTCACTCCCGACAGGGGGTTGAAGGAGTCCACCATTAGTTTCAATGCGGGTGGATTCGATCCTTCTTGGAGGTGAAACCATGCTAAGTTGAAATTGACTAAGATTTAATTCGGGATATTCAGATTCGTGTTGGATTTGTACCTGATCAGGACCAGGTGCAAAGCCAACGCTTCTTCGAGGGGCAGCTTGGGGTCTCCTCGACTGTAGTTCTTGTTGAGTATAAAGGACTTCGGTTTCCCCATTACATGGAGATTCCATTAATCCAGCTTCAAAGTCAAGATCTTCTTCATTATCATTCTGGAGGTAGTAACTCTCTATTGGACCAATGCTAGTATGAGGGTCTTGGGATTCTAAAGCTTCGACCATCCTTTCTTTGGAAGCAAATAACAGGCTCTTAAGCGTAGTTAAATGTGCTCCCGGATGGTGAGGGATATTCAACAATCGCAGCCAATTCAGCGTTTGAGCTGAATTGAGCGATCTAATATAAGCGCTGATAGCCATATTTATTAATTTAATTCAACAGAAAAACGTAAATGAAAATGTTTCACTGTTGAATTAAATTCGGTTTACAGTTGGGAGCGGTACTAAAAAATTTTTTCCCGAGATAATTGTTGTGTCGAAGAGTCTCAAAGAAATTCCTCAAAATGCAAGGTTGAAATGAATTCAAAGTTTAAATTCCCAGAAAATTTTCCAAAAATGTTAAAGTTCGAGTATAAGTCCCAGTTGAATCCGTATAGGGATAAAGTAGTCCAAAAAAATTTTAGTCGAAAATAATTTCGAAGAAAGATTAGAGAAAAGAAAGAGAAAAAAAAAAAATTTTATTTAAAGAGAGAAGGAAAAAATTATGATAATTAAAGTTCCACCTTAAATCAGTTAGGAACAGATCTAGACAAGTCAAAATATTAATTGGGTAGTTAGCCTTGAATGTAGTTATGAGTAAACAAGTTGTTTACCAGAAGAGGGAACAATAGATCCGCCTTAAACTAGTTGGAACTGATTCAGTTCTGAACAAACTAGGGCTTAACCTTGAATTTAATTAGGGAAAAATAACAAGTTGTTTATCCTTCTTTATTTAGAGGATTAAGAATGACAGGTAAACAAGTCAAACAATAGGCTCGCTATTGACTTGTATGAAACTTGTCTAAAGCCTATTGTAAATCTAATTTAGGAATTAGATATAATTAGCAGTTTAACCTTGAAGTGACATTCTAGGTGACAAACAAGTTATTTATCTTCTTAAACAAAAGAAAACTAATTACGCTTGTTTGGACTTGTCTGAGACCAATCGAACAAGCGTAAACCTTAGTTGCTTAAGTTCCCTTGGGTTGGATTTAAAATTTGAGATTTATTGCAAAAATCGAATTTTGCAATAAAACTCAAATGTGATGACTTGATTAGTTTTGACAAATGTGAGATCGATCCAATTCCCTTTGTTGACCAACGATACGTGATCGATAATCAACAAAAAGAACCGATGATGTAATTCCAAAATTTTTAAAGTAAAGGACTGACAATGACGTTGAAAGAAATATTTTTTAATTAATTAATTTGATTTGGTAAAATCGATTATTTCCAATTTCCCTTGTTAATTAAAGATATGTAGTCGATAACCAACAAGAGAAATAACGAGAACACGATTTAAATTTTTAGAATGGACGTGTCAATCAAAGTTTGAAAAGAAAAAAAGAAATGACCCCTTTTGTTTCTAAAAAGAAATGATGTTTTCCCTTCTCAGAAACAAAAGAAGTAAATCTTATTATGCACCACACTAGGTGTCAGGTTAGGCAATAACGGTTCGCGATTTATTATAAAAATAAAATTTTATAATAAAACACAAAGTCCTTTATTACTAAAATTTTATAAACTAATTCTTTGAAATAAATCACTGATACAAATTTCCAATAAAAAGTTTTGTAAGAAATTACTCTAAAATCTTTTTTGGGAGGAATGGCAGGTCAGTCAATGATCGTTGGGAAAGAAGGGACAGATTTCTTCTTTCCTTTTAAAAGAGAAAACAGTTCTAATAGTAAAGATGAAAAACTCAACCGATGTGGAGGAATTATCCCCCGGGAGTTAGAACTCCTTTCTCAGCAAAAAACAATCAAAAAAAAAATTTTTTGTCTCAAGGAAAAGAGAGAAAAGAAATGGCTAACTGACCCGCTATATAATGGGGAGGCGACGGCCAATTTTCAAAACAATATGCAATAATAATTTTCAAATTGAAAGACAATATCATGATAAAAAAAAATTTTCCGACCGCGGAAGCATTCACATAACGGAAAAAAAATAAAAAATGCGATATAAAATTCTTTGGAAAAAAGTGGGACGTAATTCCCTGAATGTGTGAAAATAGATTATAAAGTTAAACGTTCTAATCATCTGATTACATTCAATAATCAACGAATAAATTGAACAAAAAATTCGATTCGTGACCCAGTCAATAAATTAATGTGATATCAAAGAAAAAAAATCAATTTATTTCTTCTTAACTTTCACACATTCAGTGAACAACGACAAAAAAAACAAGGGAAGGTGGAAAGCTTTTCCCCAAAACAATGACAAAAGAGAATTTCATACAACGACTTACGTTCAGATTCCTATTTAAGATTCCTAATGACTCAAGCCGACGGCTGAGGAAAAAAATCCGGTTGGGTAATCCAAATAAAACGATAACACGTTTTAATGATATGAACGTATGAACAGCACTCAAAATTAGGTTAAAACATAGTCACTTTCCACATTTGGCAATTAAAAAAAACCTTTCAGTTTATTCACAAAAAAATGAAAATTATCCGTACATTAGAGATTCAATTTCCTAAAGAATTTAAGAAAATATCCATGCGATACCGAATTAAAAAAATGCACGATCCTTTCCGAGAGCCGAACTAATTCGAATGACGACAGGCAAAAAAGAAGAAAAAAAAAAAAAAAAATCAAAAGCGAAATCAGCTGATAGTGGTAGTCATATAATCTGTAAACTGCGTTTTCACGTATCTACACTTAGCTTATGTGAGACGAAAAACAGTTTTTACTTTTGAAATTTTATTTCCGAATGAAAAGTTTTTTCAAAATCGAGAAAACGTTAGAAGACCTAATTCTGCATTATTCGCTTATGGACCTAACTAATTTTTTAGATTTTACTATTTTTTAAGTAAAAATCATACACGTTTTCTTTAGGTAATGCGGGAATAACCTTGAACTTGTTTATCTCGAAATCTTTTGTTCTTAGCTTGTTTTACTATGCTTGTTTGAATCAAGCATAGACTTGAATTCTACGTATGAAAAAAAATGAATTTTTATCTTTTAAAAAATATTGAAAGATTCTTTATGGAATGAAATCGGATTTTTTCGATTTTTACGATGCTTGCCACGAAAATGCGTTTAATCCCTTAACATTAATGATTTTAACCGTCCCGATTAGCGATTTTGATTCTTTATATTAATGAATTAAACCCTAAATCTTACTTTCACGGGTTTCGATCCGATTTTTGAAATAAAGTTACGACTTCGTTTTTGATTAAACAGTTGATTTCCTTTATTTTCCTATTTTTCCTATTCCGATTTCTTATGAGAAAAGGGCTGTTTGATTGAAAATTTAAAAATTTGGTATTTTAACCGTTTTCTTTCTTCTCTTTTTTTCTCGGATTTGTAAGCGGTACGAGACTTACAAAGGGAAAAAATGATACAATTATTTTCCTTGAAGAGATTCGATTTTTATGCTCTGAATTTACCGAAAATTTTCCTCGGTTTTAGTCAAAACGATTCAGATAAAATTTGATTTTTTCGGACATTTATTGCGTCCAAAACAACGAATTTTCCAAAACTTTTGATTAAATGCTTAATTCCCGTCGAGCACGTGCTCTGAAAAATTTCTTGTTTTTTCTATGAAGAAAAACCCGAATTTTACCCCTTTTTAACTCTGATTTTCATGAATTTTCCCCCCAGATTATACGATACGAAACTTCGATTTTGATTTTTCTTGGGCTGGCCTAAGCTTTCCTCCCCCCCGTCTCTTTTTTGTGGATGGGAAAAGGATAGGAAAATCTGAGGTTAGGCCTTTTTTTTTTTTTCAGGCTTACCGGTGGTGGGACCGCACGCCTCCGAGTTTACAATGAATCGTGAGGTCAGGGGCGGACGGCGTTAGCCGCGCCAGCTCGCCTGTCCCTCAAAAAAAAACGCGACTCGGCGGTTAGTGGGGTCCATGGTAGTGCTGCGTCGGCGAATCCTGAAGGCGATGAGAAGCCGTCGAAAGTCCTGACGGTCGAAAGTCCTGGCACGTGGTCGGGTCCTCCTTTTACCACGTGCTGTCTATTTGGCTGGAATTCTCCGTCCTTTTGGGTTGAATGAAGTCCTTTTTGGGTTGATTGAAGTCCTTTTTGGGTTGATTGAAGTCCTTTTTGGGTTGATTGAAGTCCTTTTTGGGTTGATTGAAGTCCTGGCGTGGGTTGTCCCAAAAAAAATTTTTTTGGTCCCTGGATGGGATGCCACTTGTCATGAAAGCTTGTTTAGCTTTTCCTTTGGAGCTGAGGATGCGTGAAATAATTACACATCGTTGAATGTGAATAAGTTTTATTAAACCTGAAAATAAATTAACATAACAAAAAAACCAACCTGATCCCGTGAGATCAGGCAATTAGTACATTCGTAAAACAAAACGTCAATAAAAACAATACCAAATCAAAACAATTTCAAAAGCTTAAATTATTCAAAAGATTCAAAAAGATTACCACATGGCTTTACTTACGTATGAGTTGGTTTTCGTGGAAACGTCTTGATCGGTTTCAAGACGGCTAGCAAATAGAACGACGGAGTGGCCGAGCTTACGCACGGTCACTCTGTCGGACTATTTGTAGCTCGCGCGCGCATGCGTTTACTTTCGCATTTCTAGGGCGGAGCTTTTGCACTTTCCACTGACGTGTATTCCTACACGTCAGTGGCGGAATGAGGTCACGATTATTAATTGAATTTAAATGGACGCGTTTAATGTTTTAAAAGGGCGATTTCGTGCCCGTTACAAATATTTTGACAATTTTTTTTAACCTTTAGCAAAAATTTTACTTAAGTTTTTTTCGTGCCAGGAAAAAAATTATATTTTTAACGAGCAAAAAAATTGCCTTAAGGGTGTACTAGCTACTTTTAAAAACTGCAATTTCTGAAGTAGGCAACCATGTATTTAGGAGATATCCTTTTCCGTCGATAAACCGTAGGAAATATTATAAGATGATGAAATTTTACACTAAATTGCCATTTGACAATAAAGCAAAATATTTTTTTTTTTTTTACGTTAGGGGTATTAAGGTTTGCAAAAATATGAATTTATGATGCCCTTTGGGCACGATTTGTCTGGACTGGTGGTTGACAATCGGTTTTCTGACGACCGGGTGAGAATCATTATACTATTGAAACCGTACCATGTTTTAAAATCCAAATTGAATCTTTTTTTCCCAATATTTTCTTGGTCTTGAATTTTACGTGGCAGGTACTGTTTTCTTTTTCCTCGTACTCGTCCATCTCTTTTTCTCCGAGGCTCTTTTACCTCTTTTTTTTTATTATTAGAGATGCCTGTTTCCTCGGGGTTTCCCTCTTTTGTTTCTTCAGAGTTTTCATTTCAGGTTGCCTCCCCGGCTTTTTCTTCTTAACTTGCTTTTTATCTTTTTTATTAATTAATTAATTAATTTTTTTTTATTTTGCGGCTTTAAATTTTTTGTAGCAAAGGCTTTAGCTGATTTCGCTTCAATTTTTTTTTTCTTTTTTTTTTGGCCGGTTGTTACGGCAACGCTCAAGCGTCATCTTTGGGGGGTCAAAATGATTTTTTTTATTCATTAAAAGTCGTTCTGTCATATCCCCCCCCCCCCCGTGAAATGTTCTGGGGGATAAAAAAAAATCGTCGGTCATATTTCCCCCACGAAAATTTTTGGGGGGTGAGAAAAATATCTTACCTCAGAAGTCACTGGAAAAATGAGAATCTTTTTCTTCGCTCTAATCGCGCATAGATATAACGCATTTTTTAAAAATTAGTATTAAACATTTAAAAAATCTGAAATTCTTCGGAACTAAAATTTTGCAAAGAACAAGTTTTTTTTTTTTTTTTTTTTTCAACTTAGAGCAAATGGGCTGGTAAAATTGAACGTTTTTTTAAAAAAGTGAGTTAGATTGCATAATTAAAAAAATTTAAATTATTTTCATTTTGGCATGTTTATTACATGAGACAAATGCTAACGTTAGATATGTCAAACCCCTCCCTTCCCTAACCTGCTCACGTGTTTTATGGACGACCCCATAGGCAGATTTATTTTTATTTTAGTTTAAGATGCACTGCCGGATCCAGACATTTTTTTACGGAAAATTTAAAATGAGCCCAAAACTTGAAATTCTATCATGGGTAAAATTTTCCAATGAAACCGCATTTTACATATTGTAAAATGGTTTTAGTTCAGGGGAGAGCGAGCGCCCCATCCCCCCTGGATCCGCCATTGCTAAGATGAAGGCTTATGTCCCAAATATTTTAATTTTTAAAATTCGACATTTCTCTTTACTACAACCATCATCAAATTCAATCATAACGGTGAACATTATCAACCACATATATTTATTTAATTTTAATATTGATTTAATTTAATTTATTCGACCCTTCAACGACCAAATAAATTTTAAAATCAAATGCATCTTTTTTTTTTTTTTTTTTTTTTTTTTTTTACATTATTTTTGAACTCAGATACTATTAATATATTGGATTTTTCAAGTTTTTTTGGATAGCAAAAGCCTGGTAAAAGTAGACAAAAAAATTCCGACACTATTCATTCTTGGAATTGACCAATTAAGCGTAACAAAAATGTCACTCATTTCTTTACTTATAAGGGTTAAATTCTGGGAAACATAAGAAAGATATGACGCTTACGGGTTTCAAACGTTCAAACCTGTTTTTTAAAATTGCTACTTTTAGTGGAACAAAGTCCTATGAAACAATTTGTATTTTAAAAAAGGAAGCCTAAAATCTGCCAAAAAGGACTCTTCGGAAAAGCTCAATAGCTTCCTTGTTTATCATCTTTTTTAAAATTTCGAAAGATTTTCGGATTCTGCAATAAATGAGGAACAAAAATCAGGGTAGCAAAGTCTAAAATTTTGCTTTTTTCAACTTGAAAATTAAAGTTGAAAATGAACAAAAAAAAAGACATTTTAGAGCTTCGAATTTGTTCATTTTCCTGGGCCCCCAGAAATGCAAATAGACAAAACAACCCTGATTATTGAAGAAGAAGATCTCCTTTTGCCATTAACCCAAATTTCACCTCTCTAGGTGCATATGCGGCGAAGCTATTGAAGAAAATTCTCTTATGTAAAATTAACATTGTATTGAAATAGCTAGCATACCCTTAAGAATTTTAAATCGTTTCATTGTTTAAATTTAACGATATTAGGACTGTACCCCAAAGACGTAGTCTTACATAGGAATAATCCGATTTTTTTTTTCCTGCCAGATTTTTAGTTTCAAGGTATACAAAAGGCTAAAAATTATAAAATTTGATAAAGCAGGTGGAAAACACAGGTTTTGATGTTTTTGGGAGAAACTCTTACGTTGAAGCCTATAGTGTTTTAGGGCTAAACGAGACTTCAACCTTTTTTTTTATTTATTTATTTTTTAAAAAATAGTCGGATTGCCTAAATGTAAACGCTCTCCTTCATTTTGCAACCGAATTTCAAATATATTTTTTCATACAAAAAATTACGTTTTAAAATGTGATGAACATCGCAATTGTTCTTTAAAAGATATGAAGTAAATACAGGTACGACTTTGAAATTTTGCATAGAGGACTGATGTAATAGTGTTGTCATTCGGTTTGATTTTATCTTTTTTTTCATGAAAATGAACCTGTACGTAAAAGCTCACCAGGCATCTTTCCATGAACAGAAATCAGTTCAAAATTTATCTCCCTAGAATGCTACATCATTCCTAGGAAAAATAAACGGGTGTGGACATTTTGGGAGGGTTTACATTTACCCAACCCGACCCTAAACGTTTTTGTGCGCAATTTTTGAAAAAAGCTTTGTTTGTCAGCGAATAAGATTTCAGTGATTTCGATTTTTTTGTTTACTGAAAAAACCTTACTGAAATGAAAACAATTACCCAATTTAAAAAAAAAAAATTTCCAGACATTCTTGCGAATTTGTTTATGCGAACAAACTTTTCGAAAGAATACCGAGCGGCTATTGAAATTTCTTTTTTGTATGAAATGTAATATTTTGTATAATTTTCCAACCAACCTAAAACTACTTAAAGGCAGGAGGGGCGTAATCCTCTCAGTTGGGGCTATCGGTATGTGGATCAAAGAGGGAACCGGAAAGATGTTCAGTAAAAGAATACACCAGAGGCACTCAAAGAGTGAGCTCGATTGATATTTTGATTTCATATAATCCCAACTTTGCCTTATGGGAAACAACATAAAAAAATTTATGGACTTCTTAGAACATATTTACATAATATTTTTTACTGTGTATCCTTAATCATAAACGAATTGGCTCAGTTATTAATTCCATTTCTGGAGAAAGAGTTTATTTAAGTCTAACTCCATCCTGTTTTTCAGCACTCTATTGCATGGGTGTTCAATAGAGAACACCGCTCTTTTATATTCATTTCCTTTTTTTGGGTGTCTTGAAAGGTAAAAAGAAATTTAGAAGGCATTTAAACAGCACTGGTAATTTAAAAAAAAAAAAATCTTTTAATCAGACATTCGGAAAACATAATGTAAGAATCTTTCTCTGAAATTTACCAGATTATATTAAGTATGATAAGATTAATAATAATGATGTTAATGCTCCGTTTAATATACCAGAAAAGCCGAAACAATGCTGCAGCAAAATAAGGTTTATGGTGTTGCTCTTTCAAAAAGGACCTCGCTTTAAAGTTATGGAACGCTTAAACAAAATTCAACCGATCTGGCCAAACTGTCAGCTATTTCTTTTTTTCATAGAAATTTTTCTTGCGGCCAGCTGCTCTTAAACCGGACCGTGTATAAAAAGGAATCATGGATACGAGCAATTGAGGCCAGGTCGGGCGAAGCCCGACCTGGCAGCAGTTGCTTGTATAGTTATATAGATGACGCTATGTTCTAGATCATTCTAGATTGTTCTTTAGACTCAGTTGTACGGTTGTAAATATGTATATAATTAAGTATTGTGTTTAGGTTAGTCAACATGTGACGTTTTATTTTATTCTTAAAAAGCTCCATCTCTAACAGATGTTTAATTTTTTTTTATCTTTTGATTTGTTAATGTTTAATAGTAGTCAGTATTATTTCTTCAACGTGCCTTGGTCGTGCCAGCATTATTAGAAAATGCCAAACTTTGTTGTGCCATTTGGACACATTTGGACACACAAGACCTGGAAGTAAATCTTACATCGACCTGACTCTCACCACAGCACAAATTGCCCAGAGAATGGTGAATTGGGAGGTCATGCAGGGCAAGGAGACCTTATCCGATCATGAATGGATCACATTCATGATTGGATCACAAGCTGCAAACAACAACGTTATCCATAACGTATATGGGCAAGGTTGGAAATACAATTCCGAAAAAATGGACAAATTCTCAGAGGAGGTAACGAAAGCTCTAGACCAGCTTGTCGGGGAACTAAACGCCGAAACTCTTAAAGGAAATTCTCCTGACCGCCTGCAACGAGACATTCGCACCCAGAAAGCGAGGCAACGGCAAAACTCCCGTTTACTGGTGGACGGACGAGATTTCCCAAAAGCGAAAAGACTGCCTCAAGTTTAGGCGGAAACTTGTCCGTGGAAACGGAAACCGCAACACCTCGGAGGAGGACCGGCAACTCTTAAGCGATCGCTACAAAGACGCCCGCAGGTTACTGCGTACAGCGATAAAAGAAGAGAAGGACCGACAGTGGGAATCTCTTCTCGCCGATCTGCGAACGTCATTTAATCGATTTATCAAGTGGCAAAGGGAAAAAAAATCGCTTTTCCCGTGTGGGATTTTTTCGGGTACAAAGAAATTTCCCGGGAGGCTGTTGACCGTCTGAGAAATTTAATCTGGAAGCTGTTAAGTCCTTTCCGATTTTTAATCGAACGTCATTTAATCGATTTATCAAGGGGGAGGACAAATCTCAACTCAAAAAATACAGGGGGAAACGATGTTTGACCGATGACGACGAAACGGAGAAAAACGGCGAAGGATTTTTCTCTAGGTTGTCCTTCAGGAAAAGGAGAAAATTAAACGATTCGACGACTTCCGGTTCCGGATTTTTCGGAAGCGTTTTCCGAAACGTCCGTCTAAAAAGAGGTCAGCGGTGTCCGACGTGAAAACGGAAAGCCCCAATCAGGAATCAAGATTCTCTTGGTTGCTCACTTCGATCGGATTCGGGAAAAAAAAATTGGATGATGCTGACGATGCTAACGATGATGTTTCCTCTGCTGAAATCGCAGTCGACGAAACCGCGACTTCTTCTTCGTCTTCTGTTTCCCCTCCTACCTCTGATGATGTGATTAAGACTGACGATAAACCGTTGGAAACGAAAGAAACTTGAGGTTGTTATTAGAGACCCTAAATTAAAATTTTAATTTAGGGTCTCTAGTTGTTATATTATGTAGTTGAATCGTTCCCGCGAAAAAAAAAAAAAAAAAAAAAAAAAAAAATTGTTTCCTTTTATTTTTCTAAATAATGGCGAACGAAAAAAAAAAAATTTTTTAGGGGCTTATGGTTGTAGGAAATTATGTTTTTATATTTTTTTTAGGCGCGAAATTTTTTAATTATTTGTTCTTTTCCTTGCACTTTTTCGATTTTATGGTTGGCTAAATAGAATATAAAATGTTCGTAAATAAGAATTTAATCGATTTATCAATTGGCGAAGGGAAAAAAATCGCTTTTCCCGTGTTGGATTTTTATGGTGACGTAGGAATTTCCCGGGAGGCAGTCGACCGTCTGGGAAATTATAATTCGATGCTGTTGAAGCTTTCCGATTTTAAATCGGACGTAATATAATCGATTTATCACGTGGCAGAGGGAAAAAACTGATATCGCCTCTTTTATTTTGCCATGTGATAACTCGATTAAACTACGTTTGATTGAAAATCGGAAATGCCTAAACAGACTCTAATTTTTATTTTTCAGACGGTCGACTGCCTCTCAATAATTTTCTTCGACTCCGTAGAAATCCCACACGGGAAAACCAATTTTTTTTTTCCCTTCGCCAAGTGTTTAAACGATTAAATTACGTTCGATTAAAAATCGCAAAGGCCTTGGCCTAAACAGACTCGAATTTTAATTTTTCAGAGGTCGACTGCCTCTCTTATAATTTCTTCGTCGCCGTAAAAATCCCTCGTTAAAAACGATTTTTTTTATCCTTTGCCAAGTGATAAATCGATTGAATTTCGTTTGATTTGAAATTGGAAAGGCCTAAATATACTCGGATTTTTATATTTCAGACGGTTGACTGCCTCCCTTGAAATATCCTGCCTCCCTTGACTGCTTCCCTTGAATATATTTCTTGTAACAATTACTTGTACAGCCCCTAGGTAATGGATTTCTCAACACAAAAAGAACTTTTTTTTTTGTTTTTATTGTTGCAGCAAAACTTTTTAAAAATTATAGAAGGCAGTGATGAATTCAAATTCATTTCTTTTACGGACTTTCGTTGATTCAGTTTCCGGTACTTTGGTGACCATTGACAATAGCGAACGGTGACATTTCACTATTGCGATCGGATGTGAAGACACGACCTTAGATAATAGAATCCATAGATAGGACAATAGCTTCAGAAAATGTACATATGGGCATCCATAAGCTAAACACGAGGTAGGCTCAATTTTTTCGGACCAAAACAAACAATGTAAATGGAATACAGTAGGAATGTCCGATCTATGGATTCTATTATCTAAGACGAAAATGGTCGTAAATTAGGTTGGTAACACTGCCATTATTGTACAGTCTGCTTTTTTGTTGTTGTTTATCTGCAGTATTGAAGTGATTGATTATAATTGAATCACAATGGACATTAAAAAAGTGTCAAAACGATACCGGTATGGTTTTTTATATATATTTTTAGCCTGTGTTTTATATTTCTACAGTGGTCATGAAAACACTTTTTTTTAAATTTTTTTAGTTGTGACAAATGTGGAAAACGATTACTCAAGAGTCAGAGGAGGAAATCCTACCAACAACGCGGCGGTTTAAACAGATACTTTTGTTACAAGTGTCATATGAGGGAATCACAAGGGCATATGAGGAGATCACAATTTAATCCATTTATCACTTGGCCAAGAAAAAAAAAATTGCTTTTCCGGTGTAGGATTTTTACGAACACGACTAAATTTTCCGGGAACCAGTCGACCGTCAGAGAAATTGAAATTGGAGCCTTTAAAGGTCTTAACAGTTTAAGGCCTTTGCGATTTTTAATCGAACGTAATTTAATCGTTTAAACACTTGGCGAAGGGAAAAAAAAAATTGGTTTTCCCGTGTGGGATTTCTACGGAGTCGAAGAAAATTATTGAGAGGCAGTCGACCGTCTGAAAAATAAAAATTAGAGTCTGTTTAGGCATTTCCGATTTTCAATCAAACGTAGTTTAATCGAGTTATCACATGGCAAAATAAAAGAGGCGATATCAGTTTTTTCCCTCTGCCACGTGATAAATCGATTATATTACGTCCGATTTAAAATCGGAAAGCTTCAACAGCATCGAATTATAATTTCCCAGACGGTCGACTGCCTCCCGGGAAATTCCTACGTCACCATAAAAATCCAACACGGGAAAAGCGATTTTTTTCCCTTCGCCAATTGATAAATCGATTAAATTCTTATTTTACGAACATTTTATATTCTATTTAGCCAACCATTAAAATCGAAAAAGTGCAAGGAAAAGAACAAATAATTAAAAAATTTCGCGCCTAAAAAAAATATAAAAACATAATTTCCTACAACCATAAGCCCCTAAAAAATTTTTTTTTTTTCGTTCGCCATTATTTAGAAAAATAAAAGGAAACAATTTTTTTTTTTTTTTTTTTTTTTTTTTTTCGCGGGAACGATTCAACTACATAATATAACAACTAGAGACCCTAAATTAAAATTTTAATTTAGGGTCTCTAATAACAACCTCAAGTTTCTTTCGTTTCCAACGGTTTATCGTCAGTCTTAATCACATCATCAGAGGTAGGAGGGGAAACAGAAGACGAAGAAGAAGTCGCGGTTTCGTCGACTGCGATTTCAGCAGAGGAAACATCATCGTTAGCATCGTCAGCATCATCCAATTTTTTTTCCCGAATCCGATCGAAGTGAGCAACCAAGAGAATCTTGATTCCTGATTGGGGCTTTCCGTTTTCACGTCGGACACCGCTGACCTCTTTTTAGACGGACGTTTCGGAAAACGCTTCCGAAAAATCCGGAACCGGAAGTCGTCGAATCGTTTAATTTTCTCCTTTTCCTGAAGGACAACCTAGAGAAAAATCCTTCGCCGTTTTTCTCCGTTTCGTCGTCATCGGTCAAACATCGTTTCCCCCTGTTTTTTGAGTTGAGATTTGTCCTCCCCCTTGATAAATCGATTAAATGACGTTCGATTAAAAATCGGAAAGGACTTAACAGCTTCCAGATTAAATTTCTCAGACGGTCAACAGCCTCCCGGGAAATTTCTTTGTACCCGAAAAAATCCCACACGGGAAAAGCGATTTTTTTTCCCTTTGCCACTTGATAAATCGATTAAATGACGTTCGCAGATCGGCGAGAAGAGATTCCCACTGTCGGTCCTTCTCTTCTTTTATCGCTGTACGCAGTAACCTGCGGGCGTCTTTGTAGCGATCGCTTAAGAGTTGCCGGTCCTCCTCCGAGGTGTTGCGGTTTCCGTTTCCACGGACAAGTTTCCGCCTAAACTTGAGGCAGTCTTTTCGCTTTTGGGAAATCTCGTCCGTCCACCAGTAAACGGGAGTTTTGCCGTTGCCTCGCTTTCTGGGTGCGAATGTCTCGTTGCAGGCGGTCAGGAGAATTTCCTTTAAGAGTTTCGGCGTTTAGTTCCCCGACAAGCTGGTCTAGAGCTTTCGTTACCTCCTCTGAGAATTTGTCCATTTTTTCGGAATTGTATTTCCAACCTTGCCCATATACGTTATGGATAACGTTGTTGTTTGCAGCTTGTGATCCAATCATGAATGTGATCCATTCATGATCGGATAAGGTCTCCTTGCCCTGCATGACCTCCCAATTCACCATTCTCTGGGCAATTTGTGCTGTGGTGAGAGTCAGGTCGATGTAAGATTTACTTCCAGGTCTTGTGTGTCCAAATGTGTCCAAATGGCACAACAAAGTTTGGCATTTTCTAATAATGCTGGCACGACCAAGGCACGTTGAAGAAATAATACTGACTACTATTAAACATTAACAAATCAAAAGATAAAAAAAAATTAAACATCTGTTAGAGATGGAGCTTTTTAAGAATAAAATAAAACGTCACATGTTGACTAACCTAAACACAATACTTAATTATATACATATTTACAACCGTACAACTGAGTCTAAAGAACAATCTAGAATGATCTAGAACATAGCGTCATCTATATAACTATATTTTTGTATTGCCAACCTAAAACTTATTCTAACACCTTTCCTCAATTTGTAACCTAGGGGTCGTACATATATTACGTAAGCATATTTAGGGGGGGGAGGGGGTCCAGTCAATGCTTACGTTTGCTTACGAAGGGGAGGGGGGGAGTCTGTAAAATCTTACGTAAGCATTCATATATACATATTTTTTAACCAATGGATATAAAAATCGATTGGAGTAATAAAATAAAAACAAAACAAAACTGAAAAAAAAAATAATAAAAATTTCAAACCATTTAAAATGAAGTAAAATCATAAAAAATGAGGAAAATCTTAAAAAAACTAAATTTAAAGGAATTTTAAGGAAAGAAAAATATTACGTAATATTAGGGGGAGGGGTCCTCCAAAATCTTACTTTGTCTTACAATGGGGGGGAGGGGGTCAAAAAAAGTCAAAAAAATGCTTACGTAATATATGTACGACCCCCTACATGAAATACAAATTGCTAAAATACATAGGTCCGTTAACTTAGCCGGGCACTTTCGAATTTTCAACTTTTTTTTCACTAGATCATAGATCTGACCTTGCTTGACCTTGCTCAAGTGACCCCCGACCTTCCTCAAACGTCCTTGAAAAGTTATGGAGCTTTTTAAAAAAAGTTAACTTAGCCGGGCATAGTCGAATTTCAATTTTTTTTTTTTACGGAATAATAGATTTGACCTTGCTTGACCTTGCTTAAGCATTTTCACCCCCCTAGCATTATCCAAAAAAAAGTTACGGCTCTTTAAAGGAAACGTTATCTAAGCCTGACATTGTCGAATTTCAAAATTCCCGCAGACGACCCGAGATCGAGTCTTACCGCGGTCATTTTTTTTTCTCTTTTTTTTTTTGTTTTCGAAAGGATAAAGGTATGCGAAAACGGATTTTTCACTCGGCCGTTGAATTATTACATCCTCTCCTCCTTTTTTTTAAAGACCCGGCGGCAGTTGAATTTTTTAAAATAAATAAAGCGGTTCCATTTACTTAGCCGGGCATTGACGAATTTCGAATATTTTTCTTACCAAATTGTACCTGACCTTGTTTACACATTTTCATCCCCCTATCCTAATCACAAAAAATAGTTACGGTCGTAAAAAGAAAAGACAAGAAAAGAAAGCTTGGCCGTGTTGGGATTAAATTCGGTTATTCGGGTCCAACTAACGTTTCTCGTCCTTGGACTATCTGGCAGAGGCGGCTACATTTACGCTCGAGTACGGGGTTGGAATCCGTGTGACTTTTTTTTTTTTTTTTTTTTTTTTTTTTTCCTGGGCTTTAATGCGTTTTCTTTTTCTTTTTTAGGTAAGTTTTTCTATCTGCTTTTGCTGGAGGAGTCTCAGAATTATTAAGGTAAGACAAATTTTGAATAATAGCAAAAATAATAGAAAAAAAAAAAAAAAAAAAAAAAAAAAAAAATCGGGTATTAAAGTTATTAATAAATTGATATATATATGCAGTAGCTAAATCTGTTGCGGGAAATGAAGTTTTCCGCCCGCTTAAAAAACGAAAAAATTCATTTCCCGTCCTCGTTATGAAAAATACCTTACAAATCAGGCATGAAGGTGGCTTGCAGGCCTCGACTTCATTTTTAAACCCCACTCTCGGCCTGCAATACGCCACCTGCATACCTGATATGTAATATACTATTTAATACTTTTTTTTTTGTTTTATTTTCATTTATTTATTTATTTATTTGTGGCTCATTTAATTTCGATCGACAACTTTTAAATCGACGATCCCCGATCGACAAAATTTCGGTCGATAAAAACAGTCGAAATAATAAAAAAATATTTTTTTTCAGTCGAAATAAAAATAAAATAAAAAAAATCAATCGACAGTTTAAAAAAAAAAAAAATCGGTCGACAGTCCACAGAAAAAATATAATATTATATTTATAAAATATAAAATATTATATTTTTTCTGTGGACAGTCGATTGGCGGCGCGTGAATTTCGGTCGCAAAGGAAAAAGGTTGTCCTTTGTGGGCTCGTGGCAGTGTATTCTGAAGGCAGCGTTAAAAAAATAATGTCTTTTGTTACATCTGAATGGCCCGAAGGCGATGACCTCAAAAGGGGTGCTATTTTAAATTATTCCAATGAAAGAAAAAAAAAAGTCATATTGGTTTATATCTTATAGCATATTAGGCCTAATTATTATTATCTTACTAACTGATATAGGATGCAAAATAAATGAGAATGATTATGAGAGAGTAAGAATCCTAATAGAGGAAAAAAGTTTAGAAAGAGGAAGTCTGAAGACTAAAACTAACCTCTTGCATTTAAAAAATTTTTCCCGAAAAGAAATGATAGGGAACCGACATTTGTATAAACGCCTGTACCCAACATTTTGCTTAATATGTAGGACACACTCTACATAAGCAATGAAGCTTTTTCGAACATGTCAGGTGAAAATGTACAGCTCCGTTTTGATTCGGCGATTAAATCATTTAAGAAATGGGAGACCGAGGGCAGTCTGCTTTTTTTACCTATGAAATTTCGCAACCAAACTCTTCAATTTTTCAAAATGTTACAGTAATACCAAAATATCTTACTCCTAAATCCAAAGATTAAGACATTTGAAAAAAAAAAAGAACTTAGAATTGAAAGCTCAACAATTTTCAAACTATCGTAGAATATTGCTCAAGTTTTTTTAATCAAAAATACTTTGCTTTTGACAATTACAAAAAATCCAAAAATATTAGTTACGCGGGACTTCATTTGTGCTTGGAGTGTCGTATATTGCTATATGAGTTAAGAGGGAGATTTGAAAAAGCTCAAACTTCTTTGGTGGAAACTATTTTTAGCTGAAAGTTCCATTTTGTTTTTGAAAAAAAAATGTTTTAAAGTCAAAAAAATTGTTTTAAAGTCAAAGTTCCAGTGAAAGGTTTTGCCACAATGCAATGTTAAGGAAAAAAGCTCTTAGTAATTTTTGATATTGGTGCCATTTAATAAATTAATTTTTTTTAGCATCCCACGGATGTTGAAAGCAAATTTTTTGAAATAAGGTCACTCAACTTTCATTTTCTAAGTTAGCTCAGGAACAGTAAAATCGATTACCATCGTCCAAATTGGAGGGTTGTAAGTTTTACTGGGACCGTTTTTCATTGAAAGCTTTTATAAAAACAGAAGTGGCAGCAGCTCTGTTTTTCAGCCAAGATCTAATTCTACTTAGATTAACAAAGCAAGCTTTTCTAATTTTAAAGATTATTCGGTAGACATTGAAAAGTTCTCAAAAAACTTAAGATGCATTTATATTAAACATTTTTTGATTTATCCCAATAAAACTTTACTCCTACGGGTGCAAATTCACTATGATGTGTGGAGATAGAGATAAAAAAGTGAGATATTGTACCAACGTATTGAACCAACATGTTGGACCCATGTATCATTTTAAAATGTGCCTGCTATAGGGTTTAAAGTTGCTGTATTTTTGAAAATATTTTCGGTGTCGAGGATTTCGAATACGGAGTTTGTTTTCCGAAATTAAGCTTCCGGATGTCTGTAAAGCGGTTTTCGTGGATGACCGACCGTAATATGACACGTATTTGGAAACTATTTTCAGAATCAAGGATTCCGATTCGGGAACTAATTTTTCGAAATTCGGATTTTGTATGTCCGTATAACGGCTTTTGTGGATTACTTATCAAAAAACTAACCATATTTTTGAAAATATTTTTGGGGTCGAGGATTCCGAATCCAAAGGAATTTTCCAAAATTCAGATTCGGAATGTCAGAATAGCTACTTTTGTGGTTGACCGATCGCAAAAAATCAATTAAATGAATCCCGCGAATCCCAACCAAGTACATTTCCTTTTTTCTTCTACAAAAATTCGTTTAATTAGTACCCTTTCAAAAACTAAACCTGATTTTTTACATTTTTACTTTATTTCAATTTCTTTTATCCACCAATAAAGCCGCGAGAAAGTATAATGGGGGGCGCGCGAATGCACCCCCATTATCGTTCTCCTTGTTTTTTATTATTTCACGAGATAATTTTTAGAATAAGCTTAAGTCTTTACATTTAAATAAAAAATGTTTATGCTTAGTTAAAATCAGTTTTGCTTAATCGTCGATCTATGTACGTACACTATAAGGTCTCTACTGGTTTTTTTCGTATTTTTGAAAAGTGAAGGGCAAAAAACACTAGATTTGTAATTTTTTTTTTTTTTAATATCAATGATATGGCAATCAGTCAATGATAAAGATTAAGTCTGGGTCTAACACCTTATTTTGATTTTTTTTAAATCTATTTCAATTTGCCTAAAATGAAATTTTTAAAATTTTTATTTGCCATTTTCACGTATAGTTTTTCTAAAAAAATACTTTGAGCCATTTCCACCAACGCTGGTTAAGGAGATACCGGTAATCGTTGAAAAAAAAAATTTCTTCTTCCATAAGTTAACTGACCAAAGTCGGCAGGTTATATTTTTTAATCGTGGTTTTTCAGAAAATCCGTGATTATGAGGACTTAGTTTGTGGGATTGGCCAATTTTAGAATATTTTTACTTAGAAATGCTTAATTTTCTCCAATTAAGATTTAATTAACTTTTCCAACATTTTTTAGTTTGGTTTCGTATGCTGAACAAAAAAAAATAAGCTATGTCAAATGTGTATCATCCCGTTTGCGGTCATTTCCACTTAACTATTTAAATCAGACAAAAGACTTTTTTTTCTTTTTACAAAATCATGTTTAAATAAAATAAACGAATTCATCTATGTTTACCATAGGTACATACACAGTATATGTGTCTATTATACCTGTTCTTAAAACGCTGCCTGCAGAATACACAGTTACTACCCCACAAATAGAGAGCCTAGAAGGCTCTCTACCCACAAAGGACAACCTTTTTCCTTTGCGACCGAAATTCACGCGCCAATCGACTGTCGATCGAGTTTATTTTTTAAAAACCAGTCGATTGATTATTTTTATTTTTTTTTATTTTCGACTGAAAAAAAGTATTTTTTTATTATTTCGACTGTTTTTTTCGACCGAAATTTTGTCGATCGGGGATTG
Source organism: Liposcelis bostrychophila (assembly GCA_037577465.1). NCBI lineage: Eukaryota > Metazoa > Arthropoda > Insecta > Psocodea > Liposcelididae > Liposcelis > Liposcelis bostrychophila. The sequence goes on from CM075215.1 coordinate 4,315,303, forward strand.
TCGATTGAAAAGTTGTCGATCGAAATTAAATGTCCCTTTATTTGTTTATTTATTTTATTATTATTTTTTTTTTTTCATTATAAATTTTTTTTTCATTTTAAAATTTTTATTTATTTTTTTTTTTTTCCCGACCTTTATTATTTTTTTCCTTACCTTATGCTGCTTCTTCACTATGTCGACTGCTCCGAAGAAAAAGTACCTATTTTTTTTTTAGCAGTACAAAAACTACCTATCTTTTTTTGGACAGTTGAAAAAATACCTATCTTTTTTTTGTTATTGCAAAAACGATCTATCGTATATAGCAATGGCCATTTAAATAGATCGTTTATAAGTCGTCAAAAAAAAGATAGGTAGTTTTTCAACTGTCCAAAAAAAGATAGGTACTTTTTGTACTGCTAAAAAAAAAATAGGTACTTTTTCTTCGGAGCAGTCGATGTCTCAAAATTAATTTTCAAAATTTCCGGAAGTACTGCGCTTTAATTATTCAAACATGGATTAGGTACGAATAAAAAAAACGCAACGTAGCAAAACTGGCCAACTTTATTTTTAAAGCTTGGTTCAGAAATCCATTGAATAAAGCACAGTATTTCCGGAAATTTTAAAAATTAAATTTAGAAAATTAATTTTGAGTCATAATGGAGAAGTGGCATTAAGCTTACCTTTAGCTTGGATCCAAAAGTGATATCAAAGGAGACAATTTATTGAAGTCAAATTTTTTCAGTATTGAAAATCTAAAATATAACGAACGAATGTTGCATTTTTACACAGGCTTAGAAAATTACAACAAATTGTTACTTGTGTTTTGCACTTTAATTAGTACGAAGACTGATGTTAGCACCTTTAAAATTTATTACATACTGAGTTAAGTTTGATGAATCAATTCTTTATTTTTTTAATTGAACTGAGGCGAAACAGCTCACATGCGAAGAACTTGCATTTTGGTTTGGAAGTAACAGATTTACAATAAATAATATTTTCCAAGTTTCGTTAGGGTTCGTGAATAGAACATGCAGAAGTCTGGCCATATGGCCTAGCAGAGACTTAGTGGACTATTATTTTGTATTATCATACAGCACGATTTGTGTGAGACACAAAGTAAAATAATATTCGAAATTCAATCGAAAAAAAATTGGCTCCGTATGTGAAAAAATACATACAATGATCATATACCTTTTAAATCGTTCATAAAAAAAATTTTAAGGTTTGGCAAAAGCTCAGTCGGCCATGACTGACCTCTGGTGAATCCTTTTGTTTAAATAAGAAAGCAAAAAATATTGTTCCGTTTAAAAAATTATCGAATTTTTAAATGCTTTACAACATTTATAATGAACCGCCAAAAGGCAATACTACGATCGACCTGCCCTCTGTATTTAATTTCGCGAAGTCCGATGTACATCGGACTTCAAATAAACACGTAAACACCATTTTGAAAGGTGGCGACATTCGAATGGCGCCTTCTTTTGTTTTTCGAACGAAGAAAAGTGTATAGTCATATAGTTTATATGACTATGGAAAAATGTCAAGTGGGCATTTTTTCCTCTATTTTTTATCTGCTAAAAAGGAAAATATTATTTGGAATATTAATAATTAATAAATAAAAGGTAATTAAATATTATTGGTTTTTTATCAGTTCAGATTTGTTAAGAAATAAAGTACAGAGTGCAGCACCGTCTGACAAACATGGAAAACTTGTCTTGTGGTTTACCCAAGTAGCACCGGACGTCTAGTAGAGCCCTCTTGATAATCTGACATGAATCTTAATCCTCTTACTTCCGAACGCAACTTCTATGCGTTTACGACCCGTCTTTATAGGATAATTATAAAGTGAATTTCTTTACAAGATGTCTTAAAGAACTATTATAGATGACTTTAAAATGATCCAAAATTTATTCTTTATTAGACATCTAGAAGGCATCTTTAAGAAATTTTAATAAGATGCACAGCAGAACGCTCCCAAGAGGGACATTAGCATAGAGTAAGACTTTTCGAAGACTTCTTTAGAAGAAACTGGCATAGACATCCAGAAGATGTTTTTAAGAAGGCTGCCATCCATTTCTTGAAGTCGATGTTTTTTTTTTTGTAAACAGCATTAAATATATAGTTACACATAGAAGGCTGATTCTATTGTTCTCATGCAATCCTCAAAATATGGTTCATTTTGAAGTCGTTAGATGGCATGAGCATCGAGAGAATCTATCAAAAACGACTAGTTTAAAATGACAAACAAGTCAGGTAAAATTGGGACTTGACTATCATTGAAACCCTTATGGTCACGTCCAAATGCAAAGTATTCCGCATATTTTGTTTTCAGACGCAGTCAAAAGATGGGGGTAGTTTCTAAGGCTCAATTTCATAACTGAATATGTGCATTTTATTTATCCCGACTATTTAACTTATGGTTTCAAGCAAGTATTTAACGGGTATTTTTTTTTTTACCTGGCAAAGGGTCTGCTCGGAAATTTTTAAAGTTTTTTTTATTTTGAAAAATTGATTTTGAGGTAAATACAAATGTTTCCGAGGTTTTGTGTTCTACTCACAAAATTCGGGCCCTTAGCCAGAACGAAGAGCCAGGGGGGGCAGTTGGCCTTGTTAAGGGGGGCAATAGGCCTTAATTCCCTATACCTGTCATACTTATTCAATTTACTCTAGGGAGGGGGGCGCCCCCCCTTGGCTACGGGTCGGACAAAATTAAATCCCAATATTTTGTAGAAATTTTTTGAGGATTTTCTGTTAGACAAGATTAAGGGACCATTCAAATATGGAGTCATCATTTTTTTGAAAATTTTAGGCCTCTTCCCATGTGGAATCGCATGCTGTAAAACACTATGAATATACTTTAATATGAGTGTAATATGGTGTAGTATGCTATCATAACTCCATATTATAGTGTAAATCAATAGAAACGCCAAAATACACTAAGAAACTCTAAATTATGCCATAAAGTTATTCAGTTACAGCATAGTACGCTAAAAGTATGATTTCATAACTCCATATTATAGTGTAAATCAATAGAAACGCCAAAATACACTAAGACACTCTAAATTATGCCATAAAGTTATTCAGTTACAGCATAGTACGCTAAAAATATGCTATAATTATTTATTCAGACATTATAGTACAGTATTGCAAACACTCGGATACTTAATTACATTATAAACAGACTGAATTACACCATACATTGTCAAATAAAATTTATAGAATAAAAACTCGTGCCTTTTTGAGTAGGATGTAAATAAGATCGTATTAAATACGCGATTTATTCTTTGGAGGGAGAGGGGGGTTGGTAGTGTTGTCTAAAATTTTGTCTTCAAGCCAGGACCCTTGCTCACACGAAATTCAGAAGTGGTAGGTGTCGCTTACATTATATTAATCTGTTCCCTGTCCCCTTGGTCTCCACAGTTTTCACTTTACGTAAGTTTTATTGTTAACTTTTTTATGGTGTACTTTTTTCATATCGTACTTTTTTAGAAAGTTGTTCGCAAAAGGAAGTGCATTGGACCTTAAAATTAAAACCTGCACTAAGGTTACCTGTACTAAGTGTACCTGTACTAGGTTTTAATTTTAGGGTCCGAAGCGCTTCCTTCGCGAATAACTCTCTAAAGAAGTACGATATAAAAAAAAGTACACCAATAAGTATGCCATAAATGATAGTTTTACGCCATTTTACACCATAAGAATCATGTAGCGACCATAGCATACCAATAAGCATGCCATAAATTATTCTTTTACACCATAAGAATTGTGTACATACTAAAGTACACAATTAAATGTGGCATATCTATTTTTTTACACCGTTAGAATTTTCAATCAATTCCTTTGGATGCCATAAGCTCGCCGTAAAAAACAACAAGATCTTTAATAAGACCATATCGCGATAAACGATATTTCACGGTGTAGCGACAAAAATCCAAAAATAGCGTACACTTTAAATTAAACCTAAAATGGCTTTTATGTAAGCTTTTTTTTTTTTTTTAAAATTAAAAATAAATAAAAATAGAAAGTACTTAAACCCGGGAATACAACTAGGTACCGGTATTTGGCTGACCATTAAATGTTGCCGGGAATATTGAAAAGTTTGGAGAAAAAGGTTCGTATACCTTAATTAATTCTAAAGCTGATTTTTTTTGTTCATCACTGCTTTAATTAGTTTAAAGCAATATTGAACAAAAAATTCAGCTTTAAAAAAATTAAGGTCTGCGCACTTTTTTCCGTGAGTATGGGCTATCGCTTCCGTTTAAATGCGCGACAACCTTTCGTGATTAGAAGATTCAGATTTTTTTCAATTTTGTAATGGCCGAGAAAGTACAAAACGGTGTCTTGTATTTGAAAACAAACAAAAATTCGGAAAACAAAAAATTACGTATCAAAAACACCATGCTTTTGAAATATCGCCCCGAAATAAATTTGAACCGAATTTTACTAAGCGTGAATTTTATATTTAAATTTAAATTTAAATTTAAATTTAAATATTAACGTGTTTTAATATAAAAATTAGTTCAAAAATACCATGGTTTAGGTTTCTTCAAGCCTTCACAGACTAAAGCTCAAACCCTAGATTAAAACAGATGTCGAATTTGAATTCAGCGAAGTCGAAAACTCTTTAAGTACCAAATTTTTTTTTCATCGGATAATAAATAAAAAAGATACAAAGTTAAACGGATAAAACGTGAACTTTAAGTATAAGTTTGTTGACTGGATTTCTCAGAAGCTTCTATAGTGTAGTTGGTATAGCGTTGGAATTTCACTCGGAAGGACCGCGATCGATCCCAACCGGAGGCAGAATGAGAAGTGTTTTTTCTGACATGAGCATGGAAGAGTGAGATGTAATGTTAGGCGATATGAGATCAAAAGTCGATTAGTGGCAGAATTGGGTTACTTTTTTAATTTTTTGGGGCCCCGTTTTTTTAAAATGCTATTTACGGTGTATTATGGTATAAGGTATTTATGGTGTAATTTGGGTGTATTATGGCATCCAAATTATATGGTGTAAATTTTATTACACCATAACACACCCAAAGTATACCATTAAAAAAAGTACACTATACTTTATAATATGGTGTAAAATTTAGTCCAAATTTACTAGTGTACTTGAGTATACGTTTCCACATGGGTTCCTCCCCTTCATCATCAAAAAATATGCCTTTCTCATGGGTATTGAACATTGGCGTCACCATTTCATACACTTCTACCCCTCTAACATCAAAATATTCGAATTTCCGAAAAATCATTTAAAGAATCAGCCAGGGGTCCGAAGCCGATGCCGATGCCGATGCCGAAGCCGGCCGCGGCCAGCTAAAATTTCGGGTCGACGCCGATGCCGGCGCCGATGCCATTTTATCTGTTTTATTTCCGATGCCGATGCCGATGCCACCAAGCATCGATCTCATCCGATGCCGGCATCTGTTATACCCAATGTACCGATTTTTTAATCAGATAAAAATTTTAGAGCCATTCTATACGTTTTCTATAATATCATTTTTATGAATCATGCATATGCATTCTACAGTATTTGACAAATCACATATCTCGAATTTTTAATTCCGACGTCAGTACTGGTACCGGCACCGATGCCGATGCCGCTGCCGATGCCGCTAACGATGCCGGCACTAATAAATTTCGCGATGCCGATGCCGATGCTGGTACTAACAAATTTCGCGATGCCGATGCCGACGCCGACGCCGATTTCGACTTTGAAAAAAATTCGATGCCGATGCTAGCATCGCCATCGGTTAAAATGTCCAAGCTTCGGACCCCTGCAGCCCACATTGAAAATAATATTGCTTAATTTTTTTACTATTTTTTTGCTTAGAGTAAAACTACATTTATGCATATTTCTTTCTGATGTGCAATAAATTAAAAATTTTTAACGCATCCAAGCAGCTGACTGTCCAGACCTTTCCGTATTTTGTATGAATAACATCTGAGTTTAACGAACTTTCTTTTTTTTTTCTTGGAATAGTAAACTCCAATGTTAATTTTTGAACCTTTTTTTTTTTAATTTTTTATTTTCCAACCTTTTTTTTTTTTTTTTTTTTTTTATGAAAGTGATGTAAAAATATACATTGTAGGTCAGTGGTACTTTTGAGGCGGGGTGATATAGGGACGCGCTTCAGCACTTTTTCTTAGAAAAACTTAAGCTTAGAAAAAACAATGCCCAAAATTCTGGGGTAAAATAGTGGCACTTTTTTTTTTTAGTCAAAAGCACCGCTGTTTTAGGCCATCGTTTGGGGAGTTGTAAAATGCTTTAAATGGGGGGAGAGGGGAAAGGACCATTATGTATTGAAATAATTAACTGATACTAGAAATAAATTTTCTCTAAAATTTGTTGGAACCTTGTCATTAAGTTTTACCGTCCCCCCCCCCCCAAACAAATGAATTTCATGAATGTACAAAAAACATACTATGTTGATCCAAGTGTTTTCTGTATATTTTCCTCAAAACGTTTTCCTTTAATTAACTTGATCAAAAAAATTATTTTACAGATTATATCAATTTAAAGCTTTCCCCAATCTACTCGGCAGCTTTTTTATTTTTGATAAAAAAATTATTTCTCAAAAATACATAACGGCCCTGTAAATATTTTTTAATTTTAGTTGTAAAAAACTTACTTCAAGAATTTAGCTAGGAATACTTAATGGTCTGGCTGGACCTATGGGGCCAAGGTCCTAAGGGTCAGTGGTGCTTTGACCAAAAAAAAAAATCAGTGATCAGTGCCTGGGCGCTTCAGTATTTAATTTGAAGTGTAGGCATTTTTCCTAAGCTTAAGAATTTCTGAATAAGAAAAAGTACCCGTCTGTTGAAAAAAAAAGGAAAAAAAAAGTGCTGGCGGGTTCCTGCAAATTCTATCCCACCGCAAAAGCACCATTGCCAAGGGTTATAAGTAAGTCTAACTGAACTACCAGGTCAAAAGTCAAAAAATGGTCAAAAAAAGTCAGAAAAAGTCAGGTCAAAAAATGCTTTTTTCAAAGTGTTTCTACTCCATGTCTTGACTGAACAAGGGATAGGAAAGGAAAATACTATATATTTTAATTTATTTAAACCGATCCAAGCCTTACCCACCCGACGAAATCGAGAAGATACAGTATATACGAATTTAAAATTTTTTGAAAAAATAAGAAATCATTTGAAGCGGAATGAAATATCCTGGGGCAAGGATGGTACTTTATCTTGAAAACCTGAAATTCAACAGAATACAATAGGTCTAAGGTCTATTCACCCTTTTATGAGTTGTCAATCATGCGATCCTCCTCTGGTTACTTTGAAGAAATTATGTTATGGAATTAAACCTAGGATACTAACACCATCTATTGCCTGGGTCTAAAAATACTCTACCCACAACTAACGCCATCTCTTGCCTGCGTCTAACTTTATAAATCGATACTAGCGACATACAACGGCCGGGTCTTTTTTTAGGATCGCATTTGAACAATAGAATCAGCCTTCTATGTGTAACTATATATTTAATGTAAACAGAAGAGCGACAATCACAATCGATCAATTGGTTTCGACATTAAATCATTAAATATATAGTTACACATAGAAGGCTGATTCTATTGTTCTCATGCAATCCTCAAAATATGGTTCATTTTGAAGTCGTTAGATGGCATGAGCATCGAGAGAATCTATCAAAAACGACTAGTTTAAAATGACAAACAAGTCAGGTAAAATTGGGACTTGACTATCATTGAAACCCTTATGGTCACGTCCAAATGCAAAGTATTCCGCACATTTTGTTTTCAGACGCAGTCAAAAGATGGGGGTAGTTTCTAAGGCTCAATTTCATAACTGAATATGTGCATTTTATTTATCGCGACTATTTAACTTACCGGTATGGTTTCAAGCAAGTATTTAACGGGTATTTTTTTTTTTACCTGGCAAAGGGTCTGCTCGGAAATTTTTCAAGTTTTTTTTATTTTGAAAAATTGATTTTGAGGTAAATACAAATGTTTCCGAGGTTTTATGTTCTACTCACAAAATTCGGGCCCTTAGCCAGAACGAAGAGCCAGGGGGGGCAGTTGGCCTTGTTAAGGGGGGCAATAGGCCTTAATTCCCTATACCTGTCATACTTATTCAATTTACTCTAGGGGGGGGGGGCGCCCCCCCTTGGCTACGGGTCAGACAAAATTAAATCCCAATATTTTGTAGAAATTTTTGAAGATTTTCTGTTAGACAAGATTAAGGGACCATTCAAATATGAAGTCATCATTTTTTGAAAATTTTAGGCCTCTTCCTCCCCTTCATCATCAAAAAATATGCCTTTCTCATGGATATTGAACATTTCATACACTTCTACCCCTCTAAAATCAAAATATTCGAATTTCCGAAAAATCATTTAAAGAATCAGCCCACATTGAAAATAATATTGCTTAATTTTTTTACTAATTTTTTGCTTAGAGTAAAACTACATTTATGCATATTTCTTTCTGATGTGCAATAAATTAAAAATTTTTAACGCATCCAAGCAGCTGACTGTCCAGACCTTTCCGTATTTTGTATGAATAACATTTGAGTTTAACGAACTTTCTTTTTTTTTCTTGGAATAGTAAACTCCAACGTTAATTCTTGAACCTTTTTTTTTTTTTTTTTTTTTTTTTTAAGAAAGTGATGTAAAAATATACATTTTAGGTCAGTGGTACTTTTGAGGCGGGGTGATATAGGGACACGCTTCAGCATTTTTTCTTAGAAAAACTTAAGCTTAGAAAAAACAATGCCCAAAATTCTGGGGTAAAATAGTGGCACTTTTTTTTTTTAGTCAAAAGCACCGCTGTTTTAGGCCATCGTTTGGGGAGTTGTAAAATGCTTTAAATGGGGGGAGAGGGGAAAGGACCATTATGTATTGAAATAATTAACTGATACTAGAAATAAATTTTCTCTAAAATTTGATGGAACCTTGTCATAAAGTTTTACCGTCCCCCCCCCCCCCCCCCCAAACAAATGAATTTCATGAATGTACAAAAAACATACTATGTTGATCCAAGCAAGTGTTTTCTGTATATTTTCCTCAAAAAGTTTTCCTTTAATTAACTTGATAAAAAAAATAATTTTACAGATTATATCAATTTAAAGCTTTCCCCAATCTACTCGGCAGCTTTTTTATTTTTTTTATTTTTGATTAAAAAATTATTTCTCAAAAATACATAACGGCCCTATGTAAATATTTTATAATTTTAGTTGTAAAAAACTTACTTCAAGAATTTAGCTAGGGATACTTAATGGTCTGGCTGGACCTATGGGGCCAAGGTCCTAAGGGTCAGTGGTGCTTTGACCAAAAAAAAAAAATCAGTGATCAGTGCCTGGGCGCTTCAGTATTTAATTTGAAATGTAGGCATTTTTCCTAAGCTTAAGAATTTCTGAATAAGAAAAAGTGCCCGTCTGTTGAAAAAAAAAGTGCTGGCGGGTTCCTGCAAATTCTATCCCACCGCAAAAGCACCAATGCCAAGGGTTATAAGTAAGCCTAACTGAACTATCAGGTCAAAAGTCAAAAAATGGTCAAAAAAGTCAGAAAAAGTCAGGTCAAAAAATGCTTTTTTCAAAGTGTTTCTACTCCATGTCTTGACTGAACAAGGGATAGGAAAGGAAAATACTATATATTTTAATTTATTTAAGGTGGGTCTTTACACTTAATTCGGACATAACATTTTTCAAAACTCAACCAATCATAAGATTCTTTTTTTTGCAAAGTTCAAAAACAAATGCCAAAATGACGTTTTGTTTATAAAGTTATTTAACGGGTTTTATTTAGTTTTTGTCTCTTAAAATGGTTTCTGCCAAAATTTTTTACTTAACTAGACCCGTTAACCAAATGGCAGCTTGATATTCTGTAAAATTAAAAGGCTTTACGAATAGTAAACAAAAGTTTGTTTACAAAACGAACTGATTCCAAGCGGACGATTTTCACGAATTTTCAACATGGCTCCGGTCAAAAGACAAGATTTTGGATTTTAGGCGAATTAATTGTTAATATTTCTGTTTTGGGATGGTGAATGGCTAAAATCATCGATAAATTAACAATCTTAGCTATAATACTTTCACCCCAGCCGTCGTTTTTTAATGTCTTATATTTCAAAAATAAAAAATTATAGTATTTTAGAAAAACGGGGCCGATTTTTAAGTGAAATCCCATAAGGATAATGTAATTTATATCTTCGAATCTAAGTGGCCAAAAATTCTAAAAAAAAAACCGGAGGTGTTCTGATGCTAGTATGAACCTCTTTTTCAAGTTTCATCGAAATCCAATATATTAGCCAAGTGTAAAGACCCACCTTAAACCGATCCAAGCCTTACCCACCCGACGAAATCGAGATGATACAGTATATACGAATTTAAAATTTTTTGAAAAAATAAGAAATCATTTGAAGCGGAATGAAATATCCTGGGGCAGAAAACCTGAAATTCAACAGAATACAATAGGTCTAAGGTCTATTCACCCTTTTATGAGTTGTCAATCATTCCTCCTCTGGTTACTTTGAAGAAATTATGTTATGGAATTAAACCTAGGATACTAACACCATCTATTGCCTGGGTCTAAAAATACTCTACCCACAACTAACGCCATCTCTTGCCTGCGTCTAACTTTATAAATCGATACTAGCGACATACAACGGCCGGTAGTGTGGTGGGTTATCACCAAAATCCAAATATTGTGCAAAATGTGATACCAAAACAAATCATAGTGATAATTGTTGGTACTATATGAGAGATTAATTTTTGATGTAGACCCCAAAAATCGGACCCCCCTTGTCGTGGCCCTGGGCTAAAAACTTGCAAAAATTTCGAAAAAAAATTCCTCCTGCTCTATTTAATATTTTAGAAGGGTAAAATGATGATGCTTACCATTTTTTAGGATGCTCTTTTCGAATATGACGTCCAAATTTTTGTGGGGCTAACCTTGGGGTCCCAAAAGGGGCTCCAAATATGAAATTAAACCGAAATACCGTGATAGGAGTCAAAACCGACGTTTTCGGGGTCGTGGATTTCAAATTTAATATTATAATTTTTGTGGGGCCAAACCTTGGGGCCCTAGGGGGGGCTCCAAGTATAAAATTGAACAAAAATTTGAAGTTGGGACTCGGTTTCGGTATTTTCGGGGTCGCTGATTTCGAATTTAATATTGTAACAGTTATCGGGTCAAGCCTTGACGCCCTAAAAGAGGCTCCACATATAAAATTAAACAATAATATTATGGTTGCATTTGAATCTGACGTTTCCGTAATGTTTCACCGGAATTTTGTGTCAATTCTGAAAAGGATGAAAGTAATATTAAAACGAAATCGGACAAAGAGAAATTCAGTTATGTGAGATTTCTTTTTTCGTAAAAACGTACTGAGGGGATGTTCCGGAAGAAAAAAAAGGAAAAAACTGGGAAGTAAGAAGAAAAGTGCCGCCAATTATTCGTTCGTTTCGTAATCGCCGCATTGCCCATCACAAAAGCAGAGACTGGAACATGGAAGAGCCAGTTTCTTGCATTTACATCTTCGGGTACTACAAAGTGATTTGCACCCACACTTGACAAGTTCCTTACAATGCTTTGAAGCATCTGGTAGAATGGTCCATATTGGCCTATAAGATGATGCTTGCTTTTTCCATCCAAGATCTCTTCTAACCCGATAAAGGAGAGATGTTTCCAGCCCTGTCTATACGACCGTGGAGGCCGATGTCCCGCTTATATACGCTGATTTTAGTTACTCGATTTTCTTACAAGCAGTGCCAGCTGTATTCAGGACATTTTTGATTGGCTATCGAGATGAGGAACGTTACCCGCTAGGAGCGCTGTATGTATTGGCCACGATCTTACATACAGGTCAGGCAACTTGGGTATCCCTTATATGGGCAAAAGTGTCTCCCGAGTTTGAAGCAGAAGAATAACACTTGTTTGTATTTGGAACGAAGATCTGTGTGCTTTAAAAGAGCCCGTTTTGAAGGGGTTAGCTTCCCTAGTATTTGTATTACACCAGCCAAGTATCACCAATTGTTTTAATTTACACCAGACAAGTTCAGACTTGTTTTAATTTGAACCGGACAAGTTCAGACTTGTTTAAATTTGCCCCATGCAAGTTCAGACTGGCTTTAATTTGAACCAGACAAGTTCAGACTTGCACGAGACAAGCTCAAACGTACTCAGATGACGAATGGAAGAGTGGCCGGAAAGGCACGGCATCTTGTGGGCCGTGTTCATTGCAAAATATTTTTGTTTACAAGCGAATCTTTTTATGTTACTTTTCCCAACTGTTTTTTTTTTTCTTTCGGACATGCACAGTTGATTTTGGATTATGGGCCGGAACCAAATACAACTATAATCGTTTCTGGCTCTTATTATGTTAGTTTCATTCTCTCTGTTTGCAACCGCTTGCCTTTACTTGTTTACTGTTCCCAGGAAATTGGAATTGACAAACCGTTTTAAGGGATTATCGTTCGACCGTTTGTTAGTTTCGGATTAGTTACAGATTGAAGTGCTCACGTTTCGTAATCCGTGATAAATGAGGCAGAAGTGACAGTCACGATGAAATCGAAGCTCTGAATGCTTTTTAATTTAAAAAAAAAAAAAAATTCGTTTCTTTTTCACTATCGCTGCGTTTTATTTTATATGTACATATATATATACATATATATCTTCTCCACTTTACAGAAAGTTGTCAACCTTACCGTGTAATCCCAAAGCAGTTTTGAAACCCATATTTTATTTTTTGATAAGCGCACGCTCAAGAGCTTTACAATTCTTTTGAAACTTATCCCCGCAAGGCCCATTCGTTATAATACGTCATAATGCAAAAAAAGCTTTTTATTCTTTTGTCTCGAATTCGCTACACACCCCCTAAATCCCCCTAGTCTTTTTTTTTTTTTTTTTTTTTTTAATTGTCCTTATGCTGTGTTGGGATAAAAATCCCGCCTTTATTGAGTCGTGGCAATAAACTCGTGGTATAGCGCTTGCGCAGAATATAAATGATTCATTATTGTATAGCTTTACAAAGAGAGAAGATATCTCAATAAAATATATTTATATATCTAAGAAAAAATAGTATTCTTTTATTAATATGGATAAGAAATCCAACATTATGGTAGCAGAGCGTGGTTTAAATTTAAATAAGTAAATTGGAAAAAGTGAACTTGTTAAATGATTGTGATTTTTATATGCAAAAACAAAAAAACGTGGCTTCACGTGGATTACGAAGTTCAATAAAGGGGTCCACAAATAGGCTGTCAAGGCACGAACTAAAAATGAAGAATTTTTATCATAATGAGAAGCTGAATGGAAATTGATTCGATACGGCGTTGTAGTTTATCATACGTTCGTGTTAGTTAATTCGTTATAATGGCAGATGAGGAAGAAACAGTTAATAATCCTGCTCAATCTGCAAAAGGCGGGAAGGAGGATGAGGACGACAGCAATGAAAAAGCGGAGCTATTGGAAGTATTTAGCTTACTACAAAGTGAAATCGATGCCGCGAATGCAGAAATTTCTGAAGCCACGATTCGGAAAATTTCTTTGGTGGAAGCCGTCCTTTATGATGTGGATCAGCTTTGCAATAACTTCGATACTGCGAAACTACGAGTATGCTCATATAATGCGAATGCTCAGGAGCAAGATAAAATTCTAATCTCCAGAATTAGCAAGGATTTCATGTCCGTAGCAAGAGCCATTCGTGCGAAAGTGTATGCTTTAAGGTCCGAGAAGCGAGAGTTGGAAAAGGCTGTCGCTGCATCAAATGCTGCTGCTAGTGCTAGTGATCGGGGAAACATTAAAATACCTCGAATAGAAATAAAAAAATTTGGAGGAGAGCAAAAGGATTGGAATGAATTCATTGCCATCTACGAAAAAGTGATTCACGAAAATGGTAAATTATCTACGATTGAAAAATTTTCGTATTTAAAGTCAAGTTTGGTAGGTCCAGCGTTGGATGTTATAAAAGGTTATGAATTTGAGGAGATAAACTATAAACCTGCTCTTCGGAAGTTGAAGGAGCGGTATGACAACGTGCGTGTAAAAGCTAATCATTACTTACAGCAACTAATTGGTTCGTTTAACTTTAATGGAAAAAAATTTCCCTATGCTGAGTATTTGAACAAGTACAGCAACGCTGTTGATGGTTTCAAAAATATGACCCTCAATGATCACATGGACTATCTTTTATTTTTTCTTGTTTTTCGAAATTTACCGGTTTATACTCAGAATCAGTACAATCATGATTTAAAAGGTAATGAGCCATCATTGGATTCGTTAGTTAGTTATATTGAAGAAATCATTAAAAACGAACATAGTCGAATTTCTAATGATTCTCGTAGTTCAAATAATGCTAGTTCAAATAATTTTGATAAAATTAATAAATCGAATCATGAAAATTTCAAAAGTTTAAAATTCGTAAATTTAGTCGAAAATATATCAGGAGAAAATATATGTTCATATTGTAGAGGACAACATGGGATTTTAATTTGCCCAGGTTTTATGCAATTAAATCCCATGGGTCGCTTTTTGTGGGTTAAAGAAAGGCACTTGTGTACCAGATGTTTAAGTGCAGATCATAAATTTTCTAATTGTTCTTGTGACTCTGTATGTAAAAATTGTGGTAAAGAGCATTCTACCCTATTACATTTAGAAAAGGGAGTGCCAAAGTACAAGAAAAAGGATAAAGGTAAATTGGGTGAGCAGTCATCTTCACATGATATCAATGGTGAATCCGCGGGCAATAAAATGAACGAGGTTAAGAAAGTAAATTCTTCTTGACAATTAAATAAAATGGAGGGTTTGTTAGGAACTGCTATGGTATGGATCAAAAAATCCGCTACCATTTATTATAAAATTAAGGCATTTATTGACCCTGGTAGTCAGGCTTCCTTGGTAACAACATCCTTATTGAAAAGGCTAAAATTAAATTATATTCGTTTCAATCAGTCTATTACAGGTATTGGAGACATTAATGCTAAGATTAATGGTAATATTTCTTTGCAGATTTTTAATGCTGAGCCAGATAATCCAAGTTCCATATTTTCAATAGCTGTAGAATGTGATGTCATGGACAAAATTACTGGACGTTTGCCTAATTGGGACTTGCCTAGTGACATAGTGCAACAATTCGAGCATCTAAATCTCGCTGATCCAGAATTTCATAAGTCGTCAGAGATTCATTTACTTTTAGGTGTGCGAGTATTTGCTCAAATTTTAGACACTCCGTCAGAAGGGCCATCATATGTTAAAGGTCAACCTACTCGTATTTACACAAAATTTGGTTGGTTACTTTTAGGAGATGCTCCCACGATAACTTCCTATGATGAACATTTTAAAACTTCCTTTTCGGTTAATTCTGTGCATTCCATAGATGAAAATTTGAACGAACAAAGTGATGCAAGTCTTAATACTTCCCCTTTGGTTAATTTTACTCAATCTATAGATGAAACGTTGAAAAAATTCTGGGAATTAGAAGAGCCAGTTCGGGTTGTATCAACAGATCCGATCGATACGTATTGTGAAGAATATTATAAAAGGACCACATATCGTGACGAAAATGGTCGTTTTGTGGTTTCTATGCCATTAAAGGATAATGTCGTTGAGCTCCCTTGGAATCGAGCTGTAGTCACTGCCAAATATTTAAATTTAGAAAAACGCCTTAGCAAAAATCCTAAAATGGCTAATCAATATTCTGAATTTTTAAAGGATTATCTTTTGTTAAATCATATGAAAGAAACTAGCACGTTAAGCCCATACCTACTTACTCATCATGGTGTTTTTAAGGATGAAAATTCCAAAATTCGGGTAGTGTTTGATGGTTCTTTCAAATGTGCAAAGGATAAACTTGCATTAAATGATTGTATGTTTTCAGGTCCATCCTTACAGGCGGATATCGCTGCGATAATTTTTAATTTTAGGTTAAATCCGGTCGCCGTGGCGTGTGACGTGGAGAAGATGTACAGGAATATAATATTAAATCCTAAACAACGTTCTTTGCAACACATTTTATGGCGGCCGGAAAATAATGGTCCCATAAGGGAATTTGAATTGACTACTGTGACTCAAGGGTTGACAGCCTCGTCATGGCTCAGTCTTCGCACTATGAGGCAACTAGCCATGGACAGCAAGGAAAACTATCCGTTAGCTTCGATGGTCATTATGACCGATTCATATGTCGATAACATATGTACAAGCGTTGAATCGGTCGAAAAGGCAAAAAGGGTAAAAGATGAATTAAGGATAGTTTTCCGTTCAGCCGGTTTTGAATTAAAAAAGTGGTTGACGAGCCATGACGAGGTTTTGGAGGATATTCCATTGGAATTTAGGGAGACACCCATCTATTCGAATCGAAAAAATGCTATTTCATTTTCGGATACTTATAAAATACTAGGTCTTGAATATGATTCCGGGACGGATTGTTTTCAATATTCAGTTAAAGCCTTTCAAGGTGAAGTTACTAAGCGAACTGTCCTCAGTTATATTTCGAAAATATTCGATCCGAATGGATACGTGGCTCCTGTTATTTTTTTGGCTAAAATATTTTTACAGAGATTATGGCTACAAAAATTGCAATGGGACGAGCCTTTAGAGAAAGAGCTTATGCAAGAATGGTTGTATTTGTCTAATAAGTTGAAAAGCTTGACCTTGTTAGCCATTCCGAGGTTCATTTCTCCGTTTAAAAGACTTATATTGGCTGGCTTTGGGGATGCGTCTAAAGCTGGTTATGGTTGTGCCATATATATTTCCTCGCAGTATTCTAATGGAATAGCGACGTCGCATTTAATTCGCGCTAAAAGTAAAGTAGCAGGGCTCAAGCCAATGAGCATGCCTCGAATGGAGCTAATGGCTGCCCTCTTATTAGCTAAGGTAGTTAATGAAATTATTCATAAGACTAATTTGTCTCCTTATGAGACTGTATTGTTTTCAGATTCTCAAGTGGTTCTATGTTGGTTGAAAATGCAACCGTCTCGATTAAAAGAGTATGTTGCTAATCGGCTGAATCACATTCAGGGATTGACCCAAAATATAGCTTGGAGCTACATCCCATCAAAGTCTAATCCAGCTGATTTGTGTTCAAGAGGGCTAATGGGTTCTCAAATTGTAAATAATGAGCTTTGGTGGCATGGTCCGCAATTTCTAACTTTGCCTAGATGGGAATGGCCAATTGAAGTCCCCATAGTCAAAGTTAAAGAGGATGAATTAGAATTACGTTCAAAAAAGGTGTTCGTAGTTAATAATGAGCCTTCTTGGATATCCGAAAAGATTAAGCAATGCAGCAATTTTTGGCGTTTAATCAGAATAATTGCATATGTTCTTAGATTTGTAAATAATGTAGCCAATGCCATTGTGGTAAGGCGATTGAATTTATGTAAGGATGACATAAAGGAAAATTTATCAATCATCCGCACTCCGTTAATGTTTGAGGAGTTACAAAGAGCAGAGAGATGCATACTTATGCAGGACCAACTTGATTTTTTTTCAGATGTGCGAAAAGCAGTGATAAAACGAGTCGAAGTCTGCAGAACTACGTCTTTAAGCGATTTAGATCCCTTTTTGGGCTCGGACGGCTTACTTCGTGTAGGAGGTCGATTGCGTCACGCTAAGGTGTCATATCAAATTAAGCACCCTATTATAATTTCTCATAAGGGATCATTAGCAAAAATTATTATACGACATTATCATGAAACTTATTTTCATGCTGGGTCATCTTTACTAAAGGCTTTGATTAGGGCCAAGTATTGGATAACATCTTTGCATCGACTAGTGCGATTTTGTATTAAAAATTGTATTTTGTGTTCTAGATATCATGGGAGAGTTCATCAACCAAAGATGGCGGATCTTCCATTTCATCGAGTAAATTTAACCAGAGTTTTTTCTCATGTAGGAGTTGACTTCGCTGGTCCGTTCAGTCTTAAAGCATCCAATACAAGAAGAGCGCCCAAGTTAAAGGGATATTTTTGTGTCTTTATTTGTTTTGCTGTTAAGGCAGTGCATATAGAAATGTGTTCAGAATTGACCACGGAAGCCTTTATGGCATGTCTCCAACGTTTTGTTTCTAGACGTGGGTTACCTAATTCTATTTACTCTGACCGAGGCACTAACTTTGTAGGTGCTGCAAATGAATTGCAGGAGGTATATACGTTTTTTGAAAAAAACATGGATGAGATCGTGCGATTGTCTTCTAATATTCAATTAAAATGGGAATTCAATCCCGCTAAAGCACCGAATTTTGGAGGATTATGGGAAAGGTCAATTCGTACTATTAAATCTTTGCTTTATAAATATTTAGGTGATAAATTTCTTACTTTTGAGGAGTTTCAAACAGTTGTAACACGCATTGAAGCTATGATTAACAGTCGCCCTCTTGTGCCCTTATCTTCGGATGTGGAAAATATTGATTTTTTAACCCCGGCGCACTTCTTGATAGGATGTAATTTTCATGCTGTTCCTGAAGAAGCTGTTACTAATGCCATGTCTTTAAAAAGCAGGTGGAAACTCACTTCACAAGTTTGTCAAAGCATCTGGAAACGCTGGCGAACCGAATACCTTAATACTCTTACCAAACGGCCTAAATGGAGGAAAGATATTTATAACCCACAAAAGGGGCAAATCGTATATGTAACTCAGACGGATTTAAAGCCCTATGAATATCCCTTGGGTAGAATTGTGGAGGTGTTTCCGGGGTCTGACGGGGTTGTGAGGGTGGCTTCTGTAAGATTGTCAAATGGCAAGGTATTGACTAGGCCGGTCAATCGATTTGTTTTATTGCATTGTGAGGGTGACTGATCCAGAATGTACCAAAAAAAAAAAAAAAAAGGTAAAATAAAAGCATTTTTATTAATATATGTAAGTGTTTAGTATGCTCCTTATCACGGTTATTATTTGTATTTTTGTATAAAATTGTATTCTTGTATAAAATTGTATTTTTGTAACGACATTGTTCGTTACGGGGGGGAATATGTTGGGATAAAAATCCCGCCTTTATTGAGTCGTGGCAATAAACTCGTGGTATAGCGCTTGCGCAGAATATAAATGATTCATTATTGTATAGCTTTACAAAGAGAGAAGATATCTCAATAAAATATATTTATATATCTAAGAAAAAATAGTATTCTTTTATTAATATGGATAAGAAATCCAACATGCTGTATATTTTTTAATGTTATTTTTATCGTTAATGGGCCTCTTGTTGCGGAATCTTTGCGGTTTTCTCCGGCAATTAATTCGGGAGAGGGATTATTTGCAGCACCTGCGGTACGAGCTAAACTGTTTATTATCCAGAGCGGTGGTGGTCGGTGCCCCTCGCAGTTGTTGGTAACATCCTATATTCATTGTCAGAGTTTGGCCTCTTACCCTCTCTCCTTAAAGCCGTTCGATTAAATTTTCATCTGATTATTCAAATAAGGCATTTAAAAGTTTACAATCATGCTCGCGGAAGAAAATAATAATAATAATAATAGTAATCCTTAATGGGAAATATAAACAATGCAACGCGATTAAGGAAGGGGGGGAAAACTCAAAATTTTAAATTCGGAAAATTACCAGTGAAAAGCAGTTAAAACAACGGGAAAAGATTTCGCTTCCTTCTTTTTGGAAAGTTCAAACGATTCATTATACATTCCAGTCTAAAATGCGCGGCCCTTTCCCCCTCCCCGTGAAATTTCACCGAAGATTATTGCGAAAATGATTTAACGAAACGATTCAGCACAGACCCGTTTTTTTTTTTTTTTTTTTTTTTTTTTTCCTTTTTGCTTTTGGGCGAAAAGATTTCGGAATTTCAGTGTCGGAATTTGTAATAATAGTGGGGGTGGTGGTGTCTGAATGTGTTTCCCCTAGAGGAAATTGAATTAAGTCAAGTTGTATCTGCGCTTAAATTAATCAGTGGCAATAATTTTCAGCAGCCGCCTTAGTCTGACGCCTATGGTTTTCCCTTTTTCTCTCGTCGGGTTCAGTTCCTTTAAAAATTTATCCTATATTCATAATTGTGTTTGACGGTCTTTGTAACTTCATTTTCGTCAAAATATTGTCCTTGTTAATTTCCAAGTGAAAGATTATTACGTCTTGATTAATTTCGGGGAAGAATGAGTTTATTGCAGGTGGCTTGTCCGTTAAAACTCTGCATTTTGAGAGTAATTTTTTTTTTTTTTTTTTTGGAAATATGTGCGGCGGCTACAAA
The DNA here is from genome assembly GCA_037577465.1 of Liposcelis bostrychophila. Classification (NCBI taxonomy): domain Eukaryota; kingdom Metazoa; phylum Arthropoda; class Insecta; order Psocodea; family Liposcelididae; genus Liposcelis; species Liposcelis bostrychophila. The sequence goes on from CM075215.1 coordinate 4,335,420, forward strand.
AAGGTCTATTTACACCGTAATAAATTTTCCGGTTATGAGCTTTCCTACAACAAATCATCTCCGTACGAAAAAGTGTTGCAAAAAGTGTATAAAATTTTTACAAAAGAAATGCAAAAAAACGTATATAAAAAGTATATTATTTTTGTAAATTTTATGCTGAGCGAAAATTGGCAATTGAAATTTTGAAATTTGATTTTCAGTAATATTTTGTACTCGTTTAGTACCGTTTAGTACCGGCAAAATAAAATTTTGCACCTTTTCATCTCTATTTTTCTCCCGGAAAACAAATGGTACAAAACTTTGTTTTCCTGGTACTAACCAGTACTAAACGAGTACAAAACTTAATTGCAAAAATTAATTTTTTTCGAGAAAATACGGGGTTCAACATTAAGTAGGACCTCGGCTTTTAATTTCCGTTTTTCCCGGGGATAAAAGTTACTAAAAGTTACTAAACGAGTACAAAATTGTACTGAAAACCAAATTTCAAAATTACAATTTCTGGGTCCTACTTAACGCTTACAAAAATTTGGACATGCATAATTTTTACAAGATTTATGCATAATTTTTTTTAAGCATGAAAATCTGGATATGCATAATTTCTGCATAATTTATAAATATAATTTTTTAAGATCAAAAAGCAGGAAAATTCGCAAATACTATGCCTATTTGCATTTTTTTACATTTTATGCATATTTATTTATGCATTAATGCTTAATTAAGAATAATTTATGTGTTTATGCATAGTTATGCATAAGTTATGCATTTATGCTTTTATGCTTAATTATAATCATGCATAATAAATGCATTTATGCTTAGTTATGCATTTATGCATAATTTTATCGGAGGATGAAAAAAAATTTCGGTAAAAAAATATTAAGCTCTTGATACATAATTTCTGCATTTTTTTTATTAATGTCCATGTCTTTTTGTTACGGGTACAAAAATTGCAGAAGTGGTCAGTTTTCACATTTAAATGTTTTTAAGGTTGATCCTTCGTAGGGCTGCAATTCCGATTCTGATTCCAACTAACAAATATTTTAGCGATGCCGATTCCGATTCCGATTCTGATTCCGGGGCCCTGGCAAAACCCTGACCTTTCAAAACCCCGACCGGGGTTTTGCAAGGTCATGTTTCTGAAATGCAGTGTTTTAATAATTATTTTAATTTTTAAAATTGTCGTGGTTTTGAAAAATTAATTAAAATTTATTTTTGAAGGATTTTCAAAACCTCGAAAAAATGGGGGATTTGCAAACGATTTACGATTTGTTTTGAAAAAAATTTTAAAATTAAATAAAAAAAGTTAAGGACATTGAAAATCCCCGAAAACTACGAAATTGTTCAAAAGCTGGAAATTCAAATTAAGCACTTAAAATACTTGAGATGCGCATTATGCGTAGTGCAATCGTCTATCGCGCAAAAAATAGGCACATCTTGTGCATCTCCGCCTTGTGCAGTTCGTATGAACGAATTCGAGATGAACGAATCCCCGCAAAAGAAATTACAGCTCAGCAAACGGCTCTGAGGGCAGCCTTCTTCGACCTTGAGCTTTAAAGCCTGAGCCAAAAAACTCAATTAGCGTTTGTCGTTTGTGTTTGATCTGTTAACCAAAGAGGATGGCGCATCCATTCTTTGCAGTGGGGAATGTGCGGAGCATCTTATCTCTGTACGGAGGAGATACGACGACGGGAGGCTCATCCCCTTAAAATGTGGCCGGTGCCAAGAGCTGATAGGCAACCTGGCCAGAATATACATTTATTTATTTATTGAGTGTTCTTCAAGTTGATTGGAAAGTGATGCTTTTAAAACATAACAAATTTGAAGAGAAAGCGGGAAAATGGATCAGAGTCCATTGTTTTGTTTACACTTAGCTCTTCTGCCCCTGTAAGCTATTTTAGTGTATCTCCATTTTGTAAACAATAGCTTCTCTCTGCTGTTTAGCTTTCGTCAACAACGGTTCTATTCGAGTTGTTTTGAAAACGGAGTTATATGCTGAAGTCGCTTATACGGCAGTCTTATGTTTAGCTTTTGTCAACGCATTCAAAACAAAAACATGGACTCCAATCTTTTTTTCCGCTTGCTCTTCATTTTACTTTCAACAAACGCCGGTTTTTGATGTTTTTGATGTTTTTGATCATTTAATTTTGCAATAATCCCGCAATAGTCTTGCTTTCTAAATTTTGAAGTTTTCGGGTATTTTCAATGTTCATAGCTTTTTTATTTATTTTTAAAATTTTTTTTAAAAAAAATTGTAAATCGTTTGCAAATCCCCGATTTTTTCGAGGTTTTGAAAATCTTTCAAAAATAATTTTTAATTAATTTTTCAAAACCACGACAATTCAAAAAATTAAAATAATTATTAATACACCGCATTTCAGAAACCTGACCTTGCAAAACCCCGGTCGGGGTTTTGAAAGGTCAGGGTTTTGCCATAGTGCCCTGATTCCGATTTAAACCAGAATTGATTAACTGTAATTACGGTATTTTCGTGCTTTTTAAGTCAATCTGGATCAAAAATATTTTTTTTGAATGCCGATGCCGATGCCGATTCCGATTCCAAAAATTCCGAACTGTTTTCAGACGAGATTCCGATTCCGATTCCGATTCCGATTCCGATTCCTATTTCATTAAAAAAATCACGGATTCCGATTCCAATTACTTTAAAATAGCAGATTCCGATTCCGAATACAAATTTATCGAAGCAAGCTTCTAGTCGGTTCAAAAGAAGAGTTGGGAGATTTCCAATACAAAATTCGAGTCACTTTAGGATTTTTTTTTTCTTTTCTCCATTTTTTGAAATAAGCTTAAGCTTACGTTATTTTATTTATATTTTTTAGTTACTCCAGTTCGTTTATTTCATTTTAATCTACCCAATGCGGTCGTGTGCAAGATAAGTAATTTAGATAAAGAGGAAAACCCCGAATTAAATTTAAAGCAAAAGAAAATTTTCAAAAAAAGTTTTCCTTATGTTTTTTTTTTATTTTATTTTTGTATAATCGTTATAAAACTTAGACGGTTATAATATGTGATTATATGGGAATGTGGTCCCTGACCGAGCCAGGCACGGAGGTTCCTTTTCCACACGCGAACGATTGTAAAGGCGAAAAACTGCAAATTATGACGCATTGCTGAAGGTTGTTTTTTTTTTATTATTTTATTTTAATTTATTTTTTTGTTTTTCTTTTTTTCTGCTCTTGCAATGCTCTCGATTGTTGCATTGCTAATGCTGATGAAAATTGCGTTGAGATAATCATCAAGGAAGTGGCATTACCATCATTTTCTTCCTTTATCAACCTTAAAGGGCAGTCTCCACTTGATAACGTTCACCGCATTCGCGTTATCCGCCTTCTCGATGAACGTAATCGCACCGGAAGTTTTGTGGATCTTTTACCACGATTTTTTTGATCATCTTCTGCTTTTTTCTATTTACAAACATTAAAAATGGCGGTTTTGAAAGATGTTTTTACGGATTTAAAAAGAAAAATTTTAATTCGGGCATGGGGAAGACAATAAATCTGTTCCAAAACAAATTCTGGGTAAGCCAATTTTGTATACTTAATGAAATATACGGTACTCTTTTTATGCCACAAACGTTTACGGGAGCAAAACCTGCAAAGTACTTCCGGTGCTATTACGTTAACCGCGATGACGGACAACGCGAATGCCGTGAACGTCATCAAGTGGAGACTGCCCTTAACATGCAAGCTATTTTTATATTACATTGATCGTGACGTCAGGAATGCATGACCCCCTTTTTTTCTTTTCAAATGAAAATTGCATCGATAAAAGCTTTTTGTGTCTGGAGAGACAAAAATAAGGAAATATGGGAGTTTTAACTCAATCCGGTTATAGATTTTTTTTTTTTCGCGTCGAAAATCCTTCCTGAACCCGCCCCCTTCCCCCCTTTTTCTAAATATATTTTATTTTTGAGGAACAAAGATAGAAAGCGAGATCAGAAAAGCTTTTCTTTTTTTTTTTTTTTTTTTTGTATGTATCAAAAAGATCACCAGATGACTTAAAGCCTCTTATAAAATGAAACAAACATAACTATAAACTCTACTACAATCTGACTGACTGTTTTCAATTTCTTTAAATGGACCTTAAAATCGAGGGAGAAAAAAATTCCTTTGTTATTTTTATGTGCAGGGAACGGAGGGAGCGGAGGGGTGGAAAAATGTAGCTTTTGCGGAAGTGGATTTACCTTTTCCGTTTTTCGATTCGTTTTCTTTTTCCAAAAATGAAAGAAAAAAGAAAAAAAAGCTAAAGGTTTTTACCCGCCGTTTTTTTTACCGTGTGTAAAAATTGCTAATATATTCAAATATATTCTAAATTAAGGGAATTAAAATAAAAGTAAAAAAAAAAATGTTACAAAGCGATATTACTTTTTTTTTTTTTTTTTAGGGTGAAAATGTAAAAAACGTCATCTCTCCCGGCCAAAAGACGGAAAGTACTGAGACGTGATGAAAAGAGAAAAAAATTCAGGGATAAATAGTCGTCTATTTCCGGTTTCTTGGATCTTGCTCCCGTATTTTCCCTTAATGCTGAAGGAAAACATTCACGTAGAATTTTTTTTTCTCTCCTTCCCCTTTAAGAGGAGGCTTCACGGAATACAAGAAGGAATGGCTGTTTTGTCGAATACTCGATTTACGATGAAAAAATCCAAATTTTAGGTATCTAACGAACTCCTCTGATATATCCCGGAAATTTTAGTGCAAGTTTCAACTTGTCTAAAATGTATGGACGGCGGGAAAATAATTTCAAAAAAAATTGCGGTAAAAAATCTTTGATTTTGTTTTCCTGGTTTTTGTTTGCTTGGAACAAGTTGAAACTTGTACCAAAAATACAAGAAGAAGTCAAAGGAGTTCGTTAGATACCTGAAATTCGATTTTTTCTCCCGTGAATCGAGTGTTAAACAAAACAGTCATTCCTTCTCGAATTCCGTGAAGCCTCCTCTTAAATCCCTGGATAATTTCGGTTACCCTTTATGGAAACGATGTTTGAATTTGTATCACCTGAGCCCACTTCGAAAAAGAAATTTTATATAGGCGACCCGACCCTATATATATATATATATAGGGTCGGGTCGCCTAAATGTAAACACTCCCGAAATGTCAACACCCCTTATTTTTTCCTAAGTAAAAAGCGTTTTCGGCCCAAAATGTAATGAAATGTGTTCTTTGTTTCATAATCTTCCTTCAAAAGCCTGATTTCCCCCCGAAAAATGTTTACGGTTTTTCTTATAACGTATTTAAAAAAATACGAATTTTTTTCTCGGCAAAACTCGTCTTGTGGATTTTTTCCGAATATTTATTTTGAACGAAAGACACATTAAAAAAATTTGAAATTCCACTCATTTACTTACATGTTAATGAAGTTTATGTTACCGACTTACATTTCAAGTAATATTAAAGATTTTAATGTTTTTTTCTTAAATTTCCGCAAAAGATCGAAAATCAAGAAGATGTCCGACATGTCAACACGCCATTTTGTCCATTTGATTGTTATGTAAATAAAAGAATTTTTCGGGATTTTTTGTTATTTAAAAAAAAAATGTAAAATTATTTCTGTGAGCATTGATTTGTAAAAGTGGTATGTATTACTATTAGAGGGATGATGTAGCATTCTGGAGAGATAAATTTTGAACTGATTTCTCTTCACGGAGAGCCGTCTGGTGAGCGTTTACATATAGGTTCATTTTTATGAAAAACAGGTAAAATGAAACCGAAATGTCAACGCTATTATATCAACCCTCTAAGCAAAATTTTAAAGTAGTACCTGCATCACATATTTACTTCATGTCTTGAAGAACACATTGGGCCGTTGGATCACTTTTTAAAACGTAATTTTTTGTAAGAAAAAAATATTTGAAAATGCGATGTCCGAAATGGCGGAAAGTGTTTACATTTAGGCGACCTGACCCTATATATTTTTTTTTTTTTTTTTTTTTTTTTTTGGAAAAGAGCAATATAACGTCAGAGTAAATATTATTCCGATATTTGACGGCCGTTTTGCCTTTGACTCATTCGTCGGGGAAAACTAATCAATCAAAATGTGAGTTTTGATCGAAATCGTAATAAACCGCAATCATTTTTCGGTTTATAACACCGAATCGGTGCGAAATTACAAAATTTTCCTTTTAAATCAAATGTGCTCTCCCGATATTTCGAAAAAGGAAGATAAGCTCCGAACAATATTTATCTGTAATATTTTAAATGTTATCTTTGTCTCGATTCCCCCCCCCCCCTAAAATCCCCATTCCTTTCCTCCCGTTTATCGCGGATCCCGGATCGATTTTCTCTACCGCGAATCTCGAAATTAAAAGATATTAAAAGATTAATTCAGTACAGAAATTTAATAGGTTTTTAGTAAAGGATCATTTTTTTTTTCGTATACCTTGCCGGTTTAAGTGCATTTATACCCAACCACAGTTTTTCATGTTTAGGTAACATCCATTCTATAAGAAGATATGAAAGTGGCTCTTACCTTGGAGTGTTCCCTGCTTCCGACACCGGCACTTTTAATAGTCCGGGAAATTTCGAGCTTAATGTGGCACGTTGAAAACACAAACCCTTCGGTTTTGAACTTAAATACTTCAATTTGGATCTTGTCCTAAGTTCTTGGAAAAAACTTGAGCTTAATATATCTGATGAGTACACGGTAAAAAATTATCTGTTAATATGTTAAAAACGGTCCACCAATTTTGTATGTTAACGGTAATCTGTTAAATTTTTAACAGATTCATATGTCAATTTAACAGATTTCAAATATGTTATTTTGTTTTTTATGCCATTGAATTTTTCGGCAAATTTCAGAATATTAATTTCTGAAAAAAAATTTTACAGAACTGCAGTATGTTAAATTGACATATAGAAATTGGTGGACCGTTTTGAACAGACAAAATATGTTGATTTTACAGATAATTTTTTACCGTGTATTCTTCATTTTGCAGTAAACCTTGACATCGCAGATATGGTTCCTATTTTTCAAATCACTCAATCCCTTTGGTTTTTTGTCAATTCCGCTATTTTCAAAATTTCATCATAAGTCACTTTTAAATCCTCTACCGTCCGGTCCTGGAAGACCACATCCCGAGGCTGTATTACTGTGATTTCAATAATCGCCTCATTTTCTTCTTCAAATAATTCTTCCGGATTCTCAGGCTCTTCTTCATTCAGCCAGGCTCTTCCTCAATCACTCAAATGTAAATCGAAGATTCCAGACTTGTCTGGTGCAAATTTAACTAGTTCGACTAGTTTGAATTTGCCTGGTGCATATTTGAGCAAGTTTAAACTTGTCTGGTGCAAATTATAACTGGTTTGAACTTGTCTGGGGCAAGTTCGAGCAAGTTTAGACATACAGCAAAGAACCCCGCTCAGAAATAGAAATTTGGGCACCGGATGAAGTTTACATTTAAAAACAAACAAAACAAAACAAAAACAAAAACAAATGGAATTTCGTCCGGTGCCCAAATTACGGGTCTATAGCAACTCCTCCAAATTGCATCTAGTCCAAAAAGTGTTTGGAGGAGTTGCAAGGGTACGAGTTTGCAATTTTGCTATCTGCCAGACACAAAACTTATGATTTAAAAACCCATTCAAAAAATATTTGAAATAAAAAATATCTTAAATATCATACATAAGATGTATTTCATTTGCTGAAGTTTAAAAATGTGCATGCTGTCTTTATAACCTAAGATTAAGGAGGTAGTTCGATATAAATAATTTGTCTTTTTTTTTAAATCTAATTTCATCGATTTTCCTACGAAGTGGATATTCTGTTTTTTCTTTATAAGCTAATTATATATCTTTATAAGCTTTCATAATTTGGAAATATCTAGAAGGCTCTAGAACTTTCTTGCTTTCTAAATTATGATGAGGCATTTTTAGGCTAAAGGAAAATGAAAAAATGAGATCGGTGAACCGATCAAAGTGCTTTATCGACTATTTAAATAATTCTCAAAAATATGGTTAGTTTTTCGATCAGAGTTCCACCAAAGCCGCAGTATGGGCATAAGGGATTCGAATTTCGGAAAAATTATTTCCGATTCGGAATCCTCTACCCCGAAAATATTCTCAAAAATGCGGTTAGATTTTTGATCAGAGGTCCACCAAAGCCCCAATACTTGCATAAGGGATTCGAATTTCGGAAAAAGTATTTCAGATTCGGAATCCTCTACCCCGAAAATATTCTCAAAAATTCCGTTAAATTTTTGATCAGAGGTCCACCAAAGCCGCAGTACGGGCATAAGGGATTCGAATTTTGGAAATATAAAAATTCGGTTAGATTTTTGATCAGAGGTCCACCAAAGCCGCAATACTGGCATAAGGGATTCGAATTTAGGAAAAATTATTTCATATTCGGAATCCTCTACCCCGAAAATATTCTCAAAAATACGGTTAGTTTTTCGTTAGCTCCCACGAGGAACCCGCCAATCAGCATCCAAATCGCTTTGTTGACGTAATCGATGACGTCATATCGTGACGTTTCAAAAGTTGGACATATCGGTTTTTAGGCCTATACCCATACTTTTAGCCCTGCTCACCGTTTCTGAACCACTCAACAGAATTTAACCAAATTTCAATGGTAGCGTATTTGGATGAATATCTACTGCGGTACGAAAATCTGACTCAATCGGTGGCTGCGTTCGCGATGTATAGTCAAAAAAGATCTTGAAATTGTTGAAAATTGAACATTTTCACTCACTGCTTCCGAATCGCTGGACCGATTTGGCTCAAAAACTAATCAGCACCTACATTTCATTAGAAGTTGCTAACCACCAAAAATCATCGAGATCCGTTCTTTCGTTTTTCTGCTGTTCTTCCGACAGACACTTTTTTTTCCACATATATTCATACATTCATACACACATACACACATACACACATAAATACGCACAAAGCGGTAGCTTTGGCGACCGGAAAATGTGCGCACTTTTGCGTCACTTCTGCGACCGCACATTTTCCTTGGAAACTATTAAATTTTTTTTTGTTTTATTGGGCTGGGGGTCATTGGTCCTCCTTGAATTTTAATTACGAAAAAAAAAATTACAATAATTACTCTTTTTTATTGAGATATTGAAAAAAAACCAAATACATGAAATTTTCTGGATTCGGTCCTATCATAACGACAAGAGGGGAAAAAAAAATGGATTGAAATTTTTTGCTACTCTTCGTAAGTTAAACATTGACTGTTAACTTTTTTGAATTTATGATAAAGTTTTGAAATTTAAAGTTGAAATTTATGAACGAATTTATGATAATTGAGTCGTTATGTTAAGTTTAAGCTTATGATAAGCTAAATGTAAAAATATTAAAAAAAATTAATCACCTTTGATTAGGAAAAAATATACCTATACCTTATAGGGCGTGGCTTAGGTTATTAAGGCTACGCTTTTCAGTAAAAGCATCTAGCGGTGATCTTGAAAACTACGTCAGTTTTTATTTCTAAATTGATATTTTTTTTTCTAAATTTAAATAAAAAATAAAAAATAAATAAATAAAAAAAATAAAAAAAGCAAAATGTTTGAGACGAAAATTTTAAATAAGGAGAAACCAATGAAAAAAAAACTCATATCTCAAACATTTTGCTTTCTTTTTTTTTTAATTTAACCTAAGCCACGACCTATAAGGTATAGGTATATTTTTTGCACGTTTTTTTTTTCTTGAATTGCAATTTTTTTTGTTCAATCAAGGTTATGCATGGGGTATTTTTCATCTTTTAATAATCTGTCAGGTTTAAAATTAAAAAAAAAAAGATCAGACTGGGATATGGAGGCATATCCTACGTAGAACTATTTGGGGTACTATCCTATAATATTGCCACATTTAAACAATGAAACAATATAAAATTTTTAAGGCATTTTTTTTTCTTTTTTTTTTTTTTGGTGCTCGATACTGGTCAAAAAATTGGAATTCTTTTATAAAAATTTCATTTTTTTCCTGGCACGAAAAAAACTTAAAATCTTTTATAAAAAAAAGTCCAAAGTTAAAAAATTATCAGTCAAAATTTTGATTAAAGTCTTTAAAGTTAAAATTTTAATATTAAAATATTGGTTTAGCTCATATTCTTGGCTAAAAAAAAAAAAAAAAAAAAAAAAAAAAAAAAATAGTCAAAATATAATTTTCTAAAGGCTTTTACAAAAAGCTTACATTCTGGCGTTTTACAAAACGCCTCGATTTAAATTTTAACTTCGAAAATTTAAATTTAAACATTTCAATATTAAAATTTTAAATTTAAATTTAAATTAATTTAAATTAATTTTTTCATCTTATCCTAAAGGATTTATGGTCAAAATATAAATAAAATTTTCGAATTTTGACTAAATTCTTTTAAAAGAATTAATTTTTGACTTTTTCAACCAAAAATTTTAAATTTTTTTTGTAAATTATAAAATAACTGACGTTACAAAACGCCTAACCACTTTGTAAAATAAAAAGCGTTTTATGAAAAGGCTGATCAGGCGTTTAATTCAAAACCGTAGGCTTTTTGTAATACGCCTGAATCAAGGATTTAGGCTTTTTATGAAACGCAAAAAAAAAAATCCAATCCCTTTTCGCCTCCTTTTTGTCCTAGACCATTTTAGCTAAAAGAATTTCTTTTTTTTTTTTTTCCTTGTCTCAACCTTGAAATTTTATAAACTGGGTCAAGTTTCACTATTAAACTGGGAAAAAAATCTTGAACTGCTCGCCTTCAAAAGCTAAACATAAATATTACAGATTAGGGTTTGTCAGCGTTAGTTAATAATTTTTGAAGTGCAGCATCAGATTGCTTTCTTTCGATGTTTCAACAGGTATTATGTGCACTAAATAGGTTGCATTATTATCCTATATGTAATTTATGCAAAACGATAGTTGTATGTAGCATAACGCCTTGTAATTGTAAAAGCGAATTCCTAGAACTTAAAATATTAAAGTTAAAAATACAGGGGGACTAAAAAGAAAAATATGTGAATTTTCACATCTTAAGATCATATTTTAAGTTCTTTTTGTATAGACTTTAAAATTTCGGAAATTAAAAGTACAAATGGGTTGAGATTAATTTTGTGTTTTATTAACAGTGAAACACAAATTACCCAATTTGAGATTTATCCCTGAGTATTTATATTTATCTCAATTTTCGAGTCATAACTAAATACAAATCTTGCTTTTTAAAGAAAAGATTTCGAATAGGTAATGAAAATTCAAGAAGTTAATTTTTCAGAGATTCTTGAATGGTCGTTTCATATTTTTATTAAGTAATGCAGCTAAAAAAAAAATAAGAGTAAAAAAAGTTAAGATATAGCGAGTATAGGTGATTTAGAGATTCAGGCGTTTTACAATACTCCTACATACATGCTTTTCCACATCGATCCACGATGTTAGATTGAGAGAGGGATTCCGGCTTTTATAAAAAGCTTACATTGTGGCGTTTTACAAAACACCTAGATTCATCTTTGTAAACGCCTGAATTTAAGCGTTTTGTAAAATGCCAGAATCTATGCTTTTTATAGTTCAGGCTTTTTCCAAAACGCCTCGTCGATCAGGCAATTTAATAAAAGCTTAACCAGGAATTTGAAAAAAAGCCTAAACAGGCATTTTAAAAAGCAGGCTTTTCACAAAATGCCTTGTCAGGATTTTCATTAAATGCCTAATCAGGATTTTGATTAAATGCCTGGTCAGAATTTTAATTAAATGCCGGCTCAGGCTTTTCTCGAAATGCCTGGTCAGGAATTTCATTAAATGCCTGGAGAGGCTTTTGAGGAAATGCCCGGTCAGGATTTTCACGAAATGCCGGCTCAGGCTTTTCACTACTTGCCTTGTCAGGATTTTGATAAAATGCCTTGATTAAATGCCTGGTCAGGATTTTGATTAAATGCCTGGTCAGGATTTTTATTAAATGCCTGGTCAGGATTTCTATTAAATGCCTGATCAGGATTTTCACGAAATTCCTGCTCCGGCTTTTCACGAACTGCCTGCTCCGGCTTTTCACGAAATGCCTGCTCAGGCTTTCCACCAAATGCCTGCTCAGGTTTTCACGAAATGCCGGATCAGGATGTTTATTAAATGCCTGATAAGGATTTTCACGAAATGCCTACTTAGGCTTTTCACCAAATGCCTGCTCAGGCTTTTACCAAATGCCTGCTCTGGCTTTTCACCAAATGCCTGCTCAGGCTTTTCACCAAATGCCTGCTCTGGCTTTTCACCAAATGCCGTCTCAGGCTTTCCACCAAATGCCTGCTCAGGCTTTTCACCAAATGCCTGCTCAGGCTTTTCACCAAACGCCGGATCAGGATGTTTATTAAATGCCTGATCAGGCTTTTCATGAAATGCCTGATCAGGCTTTTCATGAAATGCCTGATCAGGCTTTTCATGAAATGTCTGATCAGGCTTTCCACCAAATGCCTGCTCAGGCTTTTCACCAAATGCCGGATCAGGATGTTTATTAAATGCCTGATCAGGCTTTTCACCAAATGCCTGCTCAGGCTTTTCACCAAATGCCTGCTCAGGCTTTTCACGAAATGCCGGATCAGGATGTTTATTAAATGCCTGATCAGGCTTTTCACCAAATGCCTACTTAGGCTTTTCACCAAATGCCTGCTCAGGCTTTTCACCAAATGCCTGCTCAGACTTTTCATCAAATGCCTGCTCTGGCTTTTCACCAAATGCCTGCTCAGGCATTTTACCAAACGCCTGATAAGGCATTTTACCAAACGCCTGGCTGGGCATTTTACCAAACGCCTGGCTAGGCTTTCTACCAATCGCCTGGCTAGGCTTTTCACCAAACGCCTGCTAAGGCATTTTACCAAACGCCTGCTAAGGCATTTTACCAAACGCCTCGCTAGGCATTTTACCAAACGCCTGATAAGGCATTTTACCAAACGCCTGCTCGGGCTTTCTACCAAACGCCTGGCTAGGCTTTTCACCAAACATCTGCTAAGGCATTTTATCAAACGCCTATCTAGGCTTTTCACCAAACGCCTGCTCAGGCTTTTTACGAAATGCCTGGTCATGCTTGTACTTGCTGGCAATTCATCAACTTCATAAATCATGGCATGCTTTTTTTTTCAATCGCCCGGTCAGGCATTTTAATTAAGCACCTTAGAATTTCATTGCAATCTTAGGTGTTCGATGAAATCATAGCTGCCTCAATTATCGCCTACTTATCTTTTTATTTTGATAAGGCTATGAGGTTTTTTCTGTTTGATTTTTTTTATTTGACTTTAATTGCCACTTAGAATAATTGCAATATTAACAAAATAATTTTTAATTCCCCGCAGCGGATTTGATCTTGAGAGTACGCAATCGAGCCACCCCGTGTCGAGTACTCTACCGATACGCCACACTGGTGTCAATATGATGAGTATTATTCTACGTATATATGGTTTGCATCTATAAGCATTTCGTACAGAATAAAAATCATTTTTTTTTTTTTTTTTTTTTTTTTTTTTTTTTTTTTTTTTTTAGCGGAATTATCAATTTATACAAAAACGCATTTATTTGGTTTTAAAAATGAAAAAAAAGAGAAGATTCTTTTAAAAGTTAATTTTTTCCCCGTTTTCATTTTTTTTTTTTTTTTTTTTATTTATTTATTTTTAGTTTGAATTTTTTGTGATTTAAAAGATTGAGAAGTGATGTTTGAAAATTTTGGTTTATAAAGGTAATATATGGTCTTTTGAAAGCTCCAAAAAAAAAAAAAAAAAAAAAAAGAAAAAGAAAAAAGCATTTGAAATAAACTTTGTTTTCCCAGGAAATTAAGATCGGTGCAGGTTTCGAAATATGAATTGAACCTTACACATCTTGTTTTTGTGTGAATATTTTATTCAAATAAATCTTCTTAAAATATCCGCCACTTGATCAGGTATTTTAAACCGCAGTATAAGGAACCTTACCAAATATACTCATAATAAGCCTTATCAAATATACGCATTTATTTCGTTAAAAAAAAAAAAGATTCTTTTAAAAGTTTATTTTTTCCCCGTTTTCAATTTTTTATTTTATTTTACTTATTATTTTTTTTCCCCCTTTAAATTTTAATTTTTTTCATTTAAAGGATCGAGAAGTTATGTTTGAAAATTTTGGTTTATTTTTGGTTTTTTGAAAGCTCCTTTTTTTTTTCTTCACTCAACCTTGAAATTTTATAAACTGGGTCAAGTTTTGACCACGCATATTCATGCGTTGAATTGGATGTGTCACGCGGTTAACAGTCTGTCCGTTTAGTTTTAAAATTTTCAGTCCAGTAATCCAGGACAAACCTGGAAGTTCGGGACATTTTTCCTCGTCTTTCCCCTCATCTCCTTGGTTTTGCTTGAATTTTTTATTCAAATAAATCTTAAAATAACCGCCACTTGATCAGGCATTTATAATTTCCTTGATCAAATGTTTCTTCTTGTATTTTTGGTACTAAATTACAACTTGTTCTAAGTGAATCGAAATGTCAAATTAAAGTTTTTCAATCGAAATTTTTTTTTATTGTAGAGGAGTATGCTGTAGTTACTACTTTCATGCAAGGAAACTTGGGTCTATTAAATAAGAAAGCTACTACTATCAGGCTAATTTTCAAAAATTCCTATTGGTACCTAAAAATCCGATTTAAAAAAAAAAAAATTAATTTTTTCACCTTTTACTTTTAAAAGATGAAAAGTTTTTCTCAACAGGGAAATTGGTCACCTAATTACAAAAAATGTAAAATAAAATCTTCCTTTGCATATTGTTCCTTTCAAGTTTTTCTATACTACAACCAGCTTTTCATTTTATTTTTTCTATTATTTAGGCCAATAATATTTTTAACTGCCCGGGAGCAAATTTTGGAATATATCAGTCAAAAACCTAAAACAGTCACAAAAAAACTCATGCTAATGTCAAAATATATTTACAAATTTTACCTTACCGCTTTTTAAATCTTTTAAATTTATGATTGATCCGAAGTAAGTAACTCAAGGAGTAAAAACCCAAAAGAATGTTTAAAAAAACCGTTTCCAAAAGCCTTTTTCACGATGAAACATTTTTTTTAAAAGTAATGAAGAGTGGAGCAACAATTACGAGGCATTATACCTTCAACAATCGTTTTGCATATATTACATATAGCAATGGTTTTAAGCATTTATCACATACAAGTGAAATAAATCATTTTAAATTTTAAATTATTTTAATATTTTCGCATATTTCATACGCGATTAATAATGCAACCTATTTAAAGCACATAATACCTGTTGAAACATTGAAAGAAAGCAATCTGATGCTGTACTTCAAAAATGTTAAACAAATGCTGACAAACCATAATTTGTAATATTTATGTTTAGCTTCTGAAGGCGAGCAATTCAAGAATAATTCTACGTTTCACAAGCTAAACATTGGTTTGAGATTTTTTGAAAATTTTTTGAAAAATTGGTTTGAGAGTTTGTGAATGTTCACAAGCCTGATAACAGTACAATTGATTTCATTCTTAATAGGCCAACTCTTTCTGACCCAATTCTTTATTGGCTTAATAAACAAAATGCAAAATATAAAATTCAGTCAAATTTCCCCAGCATAACGAATGCAAACGAGCCTACATGGAAATATAAAATGAATTCAATGCATTGTCAATGCAATTAAATTTTTTTTTTTTTTTTTTTTTCAAGAGAAAAAATTTAGTCATATGCTTTTTGGTATTCCAAAGTCATTCATTTTTATACTTTCTCCAATTACTTTGATTCGGTTTCATGTTTGGAAACAGGCGGATAAAAAATTTATCGTTAGAGTTTTGATTAAATTAAAAACAGAAGTTGATAGTACAGTATAAATCTATATTGATTGATGAAAAAAATTATTTCATGTTATTCAAAATAAATTATAGACAACTTTAATTTAAAATTGATTTAAACATTTTTGAGAAACAAAGCCGACTTTTATTGGTACAAATAAATGGTCTATACCACAAATTCCTGAATATTGTCCGTATGTATAACCAGAAAGGATCTAAAAATTGATCTTATATTTAACCGACATGGATTAGCATCGATTTTAATCCTCATCGAAGGCAAAGTTTATGAATGGATAACATCATTTAAAGAAATCAGCAATTTAAGAGCAACATTGAAACGAAAAATTTTAGAATTAATCTGAAAACCCGAGCCGAACCGAACCCATTCTTACATTAATATGGTTTTTTCCATAAAACTCAAAGCCGCCAACTTTTCACTGGTCTGATTTCTTAATTATTACCTCCAATGATCCAACAGTCATAATTATCATTTTAATTTTCATATCAAAAGCTGAGAGTCTAGGTTTCCTGCTACCTTGTATAATAATCAGTCTAATTAAAAAAATCGGGTAGGTTCTAATCTAATTTAAAAAAATCTGGAATTGCCTGCAACTGCAAGAATTCAAGCTATTAAGAAAATACCTGATCAGGTGGCGGATATTGCCTGGAGTCAGGTTTTTAATGAAATGCTTGAAGTCAGGCCTTTTTATAAAACGCCTGAATTGCCTGGAATCAAATTTTTAATAAAACGCCTAATGAGTAGTCCATTTTTCCTCGCCTTTCCCCGGGGAATTAAACTTCTAAAAGGTGAAAGGTTTTTCTCAGTAGGGAAATTGGTCACCTTATTACAAAAAATGTAAAAAATGATTTCCCTTTGCATAAGCATGAAAAACTGCATTCTTGAAAAACAAAAGAAGAAAAAAATTATTATATTTCTCCTTTATATCTGGCTTATGGATAGGCGGAAATTTGTTTTGATCCCGTAAAGTTTTAATTTTTTTCAGTTATTTTTGTTTACTGTTATTTTATTTAAAAGTAGTTTAATTTAAAGTGGTATTTTATTTAAAAGTAACTTTAAACATTTTTTTTAAATAATGAAGAAGCACTATTAAACAGGGGAAAAAATCGGAAATAAAGCGATTTACTCATCATTATAAAAAAAAAATAAAAAAAAATAAAAAAAAATTAATTGCAAGCTATTAAGAAAATACCTGATCAGGTGGCGTCTATTTTAAGAAGATTCATTTGAATAACAAATTCAAACAAAAACAATATTTGGTAAAAAAAAAAAAAAAAAAACACCTTGAAATTTGCTTTTTCATTTCAGGAGAGAGCTTTTTATTTCTTAAAGCAACTTTAAAAACAATTTTACTCATCATTTAAAAAGAAAAAAAATTAATTGATTTTTAAGAATTTAAATTTAGACTGCGCTAAGCTGTTATACTTAGCTTATCGTACTGAAAAGCAAAAAAATTCCGTAACATCGAAGAATTTTTTTTAAAAATTATACCGAGCGGAATTTTTTCGTTTTCCAATAAGCTAAATATAATCAGCTGTATATAAACCACTGGAGGGGAAATCTTTCATTCAAATAGACTTGCTTTGAGGTCTGAGGCTTCGGTGCTGTAAAAAATTTGGCGCAAAAAGTAAAAAACGTGATTATTTCCTATAGAAATTTTTAACGAAAGCTTCATAGAGGATTATTTTGTTCTTCAAATAGGGCTGAAGGTATACCTCGAAGATACACCTCAAACAAAAAAGCCTTTGCTCCGAAAAAAAAAAAAACACTCAGGCGACCGAGTGTTTGGTCGCCAGAGTGCAGAGGTCGCCTAAGTGATAGGATATTTCGCACACGCGGTCGCTAAAGTGGCGGCAATGTGCGCCCACACGGCCACCATCCAAATTTTGCTTTTTTCGGCATCAGGGGACTTCAAAACGTGTAAAAATATCAAAAACTGAAAATCTGAAATTTGTGCTAAAAACAATGCTTTATTCTCCCTGCGGTCGATAAAGCAAAAATGGAAAAATACATGTATAGTGAACATTTTATTTTTAAATTTTTAAGTTCTTATTTTCATAAATGTCGTCTAATTTTAAAATGAATTTTTAAATTCAAATGTCTTGTAAATTTTACTTTAGAAACAACAAAAATGTTAAAAAAAGTCCTTTTTCCTTTAGCCTAAAAATGCCTTATCATAATTTAGAGAGCAAGAAAGTTCTAGAGCCTTCTAAATATTTCCAAACGATAGCAAAATTGCAACTTCTCCAAAAAATTTTGGAGGAGTTGCAATTGGAGCATTTGCAAACTCATACCCTTGCAACTCCTCCAAAGACTTTTTGGAGGAGATGCAATCTGGGGGAGTTGCAAAGGACCCTCAAATTACTATTATTCTTTGCGGGATTCTTTATGATGAATTTTTGATTCAGTTTTAGGAAATTCTAAACGTCAAGAAGGGGAAAAAAATATGACCTTAATTTTTGAACCTGTTAGAGTGAACTCAATACTTCGGCGTACTTTGGATGAGCATACAGTGGAACAGTGCCGAAGTAAAAAACTTAAAAAGTAAATAAATTAATTAATTAATTTAATTAATTAATTAATTAAATAAAAAGAGAGAAAGCCTGAGACCTCTTCCTTCGTACGAGGAAAAGGCTCATAATTCCAGTCGCAGAGGATAAGGTTTTCATTTAATGTTTTTAACTTTGGAAAACGTATTTTACTTGTGTTCCCGCGGTTTTAATTTAACCCGAAAACTAGTTTTCATTCAGTTTCTGTGGTCAGGTAGATAACTTATTATAACTTCTGCAGTAATTTTCTCCGATTCCCTATAGGGTTTTCCCCGACTGCGTCTTCGTGACGTTTCACGCAGTTAATTTCGGAAAAATAAAGTAAGCGCCGGAAAAATTGTTTTGAAAAAAAAAAAAAAAAAAAAACAGAGGGAATTGAAAAATAAAAGAGCCATTAATTAAATCAAACCGGTTTCCACATCTTAATCCAGTTTGAAAAAACGAAATTTAAACGCAAAGCGGACGAGAGAAGAGGAGAAAAAAAAGAGGAAATAAATGAAATATTAAGACCCTCTTTTACTCAATTTATTATCTTTGAAGATGACTTATCCAGGGGGATTTTCATCGGTTTTTGTTCAGATTTCCAGAATATACGTACATCTCTACCATCTTTCTTTTTTGCCGGTAAAAAAAAAAAAGGGTTACATGCAATTTAGTTCAAAAGCAATCTTTGACTTTAACTAAAACACATGACTGCGTCTTTTTTGTCTTTCAAAATCACTGTCATCAAGATAATGAGCATACATGGTAAAGGTAGTCTGACGGAAAATTGTGGATTGATTTAGAAAAGCGATTTAACAAAGGAAAAGTGACTTATGTTTGTTCGTTTTCCTTTTTCGAAGAGAGGATTTTATTTCGAATGTTTCATAAATCTAATAAGCATCGGAGTAAAAGGTTTTTAAGCAGATGGAAGGATAAAACATGTTCTCGCTAGCTTTTTACTGTATGAGCGCCATCTTTGCAGGTTACCGTACGAAATTTGGAGTATCAAAAGTCTTTTTTTGATGTCAGGACAATGTGTATGTCTTTAAGGGAATGTACCTGTAGATGGTCCTTATTCTGGCTGAATGTTCTCGTCGACTGTCTGGCTGGCCACGGATCTCCAAGTACCCTCAAAATGGCTTCCGGGCAGTGGCTGCGAAACATTATGTATGCGTCTGATATGTTAAGCGCGGTGTCGTCTGGAAGGCCGTCTGGCTGACTACGGCTGTCAAAGTTGCCTGTGAAGGGCTTTCTTGGTGTAGCCGCGGTATAATCGGTGGACTTTTAAATAATTCCAGCGCTGCCGCCTGACAGGCCGAGACTGCACCACCAGCTTCTTGATTACGTATATTTGAATCTCCTACAGCGCTGCCGCTGTAAGCGACTTCAGCGTAACTCCATATTGTAAACGATAGCTTCTTTCTGATGTTGTTTTCAAAATAGATTTAGGCTGAAGTCCCTTACACCGGCAGTGCACCCAGACAGTATTTTCAATCCATTGGACATCCTGTTGATTATTGCAAGGCGAGTGGGGCTTGCAACCAACAAGAATAAGACCGAATATCTGGTCATGTCATGTCGAGAACTCGTTTGGACGAGGACCCTTTGGAAGTGGACGGCTTCAGGTTTTCTGATCGACAATCGACCAATCAGCCCTAGGCCACAGGGGAGATCCGTATTTGATAGGAGAACAATGTGACTATCGGGCGCTGGCCGTTTGTGAGCGGCGGCGCAAGACAGGACCAACGATAGGGGATCTTGTGGATTATCCATTAGATATTCACAGGATATCCAAATTCCATGGGATATCCATAATAAATCTGCTTAAATTTTGTAAAATTATGCAAATTTTGGTCCTAAAAAAGTACGCGTAAACATTACAAAAGTTGTATCTGGTAGGGATCTATATTTTTCCTTGGTTTGTGTCTTGTGAAAAGCCATCGATTCAAGCAGTTGAGTTTCTCTCTAAAGATCCTCACCGTACTTTAGCAAAGCGTTTTATCTTTTCTGTAAACGCTTTATTGGTTCTCAACGCCTTTATTATCCTTTGTTTTAAAAGAGGTGCTTCATCATTTTATCCAAAGCTTGATCATTTATCACACTCTCCCTATCCCCCGTAAATTAAAAAAAAAAAAAAAAAAAAAAAAAAAAAAACCCACCCATGTATAAAACCCGAATATTAACTGATCAAATTCGGTCTTTGCTCTGTTTCACTGTGAAAAACCCTTCTCGGGTGTCTTTGATATATATTTCGTTAAAATTGTTTTATACGTGACCATAAGATACCGGTAAATATCTCCCTCCGCTTTGATCCATTCAAGTCGAGAAAACTACATAATAACATTCCAGAGGTGCTATTAATTATCAAGCCCAGACAACGGGATGTAATTAAGTGCAACCCCCCGTCCTACTTCCCTTTTAGAATCAACTTCCGCTTTTCCGTTTCTCATCCACCGCCGCAATGAAACCGTTTTATTTTCCGTTTTCCTGTCAAGATTTTTTTTCCCCTTTTCCCTTTCCCTTCTCTTGCACCATGTGGTTGGAAAATATGAGAAAAAGAAAGATGAAAAGAAGATGGAAAAAAAAAAAAAAAAGATCTAAATGGAGCTTGAGAGATTCTTTACTAAATTTGTTACCCAATCAAGGGTGAAGCGATTTATTTCTTGTATTTTTATGGTCGAACCATTTGGGGGGGAAGGCGGAGGGGGGGGGCTTCCCCCTTTAAAAGATGATCCTCCATCATATTCATCCCGAAAGAACCCCCTTTTGACGTGTTTTTGACTTCGCCTTGAATCAATCTAGCGATAAATCGAGTTTAAGCGTAGGCTAAATGAACGCCGTCATGCACGGCAAGTTGCCTAAACATTACTTATTCAACAAGTTGCATAAATAAAGCTGATTAATCTTTTATTTTTCATTCTTTTTTTTTTTTTTTTTTTAATTTTTTTGAAAATAAATTTTGTGAAATGATTTTAACCCTGATATTTACTCCTGTTTAAGAACGATGAAGGGAAAAATCCACACATGGATAACTTTTTATTTTATTACAGTTATCATTTAGTTTCGGTTCAATGAGCTTCTATGTGATATTCTAATTTGCACCCGTCGTCCGGATTGACGGATTCTCTTCTTTGCTGAAACTTTCGTGTCATTAAGCACTGTCCCTCAAAAAAAAAGTATTATACCGTTTTTGAGATTTTTTGAGGAATGAAAAAATTGCGAGCTACCGTCTTTATGAAAGCACGTTGAGTTTTACGTAACATCTAAGGAAGTGTATAAACCGATCTCATGCTTTCATAAATAAAATTTAAACTTTCATGTTTGCGTCCAAGATATTAGTGAATTTTTCTTCCTCTTTTTCATTTTATTTATTTTATTTTATTTTTTTACTTGTCTTGCTCCAGGTTAGGGTGGCCCTTATTTTACGAATTTTTGAATGTCGGTGAAAACACTCATTCTCAAAACAACGTACCAAGTCGGTAGGACAAATAATGTCTCATAAGAGCTTAAAAATAATTTTTAATTTATAGAATAATTATTTCTACCCTGGAAGAAGAGTGTATCTTTTTTAACATAAAATACAAGATTCTACTGTATAAAAAATGTTTTTTATTTGTTTGTTTCTAAAACGTAAGGCTAATCTTAAATCATGTCGGTAAGACAAATTAATAGGAATTTTATGCAGATAACGAAAATATAGTTAAAAGTTATATACCTCATGCGGCAAAAGATGATAGAGGCAATAGATCAGTAAAAAAAATTAGCAAAATATGCTACAGCCACAATTTTTTTAGCAAATTTTTCATATTTTTGTCCTCTATCACAGTAATCGTTTGTCATAAATAAATTATAACCTCATTTTCGTAATCTTCTTAAAAATCCGAATAGGAAACAACAATTTTTTTTCATAAAAATAAGTTTTTGATTTTTCGGTCTTAACGGGAATTGCAAAATTTTTAGGTTCCCGGGGACACGGCTAAGCAACGTCCAAAAATATCTGGAAAAATTCAGGGAATCTACTTTCGGTTACTATAAAAAAAATTAGGGGGTGCGTCCACCGAAATTCAAAATTTTTGAGACTTTAAGAGTTTTAGAGACCTAATTTTACGAAAAGAGTGGCGTCACCCTTCTCGCCGACAGAGGTAAAGATTTTGGGCCAAAATTATATATTTATAATATATTTTATATATATTTATGATATATTTTATATATGTTTATAATATGTTTTACATATATTTTATGTATATTTTATATATATTTTTGCCTCAACATCTTTACCACTACCTAATCTTTTCTAATTTAGGCCTATTTCATTTTTTTTTAAAATATTTTATGTTACATTTTATGTTATATGTTTTTTTTTTCAGTTTAATATTTTACTGATTAGACAGGGACTGCTGTAATAGGCTTTGTTTTGTAAAAAAACCTGTTGCATCCGTATATAAATAAATAATCTTCCTACGTTTATCCCTCTTCCTATTTAATTTTTTATTCCTGCCGTCATATTCATATTCATTTCTATTTTTATTCCTACCTATCACCATTTTCAACTTCATCAGCTGTATCTTCACACTCAGAAAAAAAATGACTAATGCGAACGCAAAAGTGCATTGAGACAAGACATTTTTCGTAAAAACCGTGCGAAAACAACAAAATGTCTTGTGTCAAGTCATTTCGGTTCGCCTTGAGATAAAATGTCTTTGCCAGAAAACAATAGGCGACACTAGCGGACATTTCTTATACTATGCTATTAGAATCAAAATGGCGGCTCGCGAAAACAATGATTATTATTTAATGAAATAAAAACTTAATGTCATTTTAATTTTTATTTTAAAAACGTGTAAGTGGACATCGGGATTAACAAGCAAGATGGATATTCAGGATTTTTATATTCACTTAACTTAAATTAAATATTTTCTTTAAAAAAATTGAATTGAAATCTAACATTGTCCAATGCAGACGATACGGATCATGTTTAGGTTATGCTATTACTATTCATATAAAATTATGAAAAGAAGGTTTAAAAATCAAATGAAAAATCTTAAAAGTTATATCACTTATATTATGATGGTTTTGCATGCATATTTATTAATACGAGCATGAGCAGTATTAGTATTATCATAACATAATGTATAAATTCTACGTAAGCCGCCATTTTGTTTGTTTACAATATATGACTTGCCGTGAGCCGACTGAATGACTTGCGACAAGTCAGAAAATGTCTTCCCACAAAACAAAAGCGTTTAAAGCATAATAACAGCTTATGCTAAGTTATTTTGTTTTCTGAGTGCATCTTTATTTTGAACTTCCTTGTTTTTCTTTTCGTCTTTCGATTTATCTGGCTATATTTTTTTAATCCTAACCCTCTTCACTTCATATTCTTCTTTATCTGCCTAATCTGCCCATTCCTTTTAACTTTCTCTTCATTTTCAACAACTGATTCCCATTTCCTTTTCCTGTTCACTTTTATATTTCACTTGACGTTTTCAATTCGAATCTTTTCTCTTCGCTCATTTCTATCATCTTCTACCACACTCTCATGCTCCATCTTTTATTCTTTGTATTTCGTTCCATTTCGCATCTTCATCCTATCCGATTCCGTCGTCCTCTCCCTTCCGATTCTCGTCATTAAATTTTTTTTAAACACTTAAAAGAATAGAATGACATTTAAAATCCTCGAATTTACACATCGCTCGTTTCGATAACGTGAACTCTTATTTTTTTAAACTTTCGAATTTTTTTTTAAAGATCCATCTTTTTTTTTTTTTTTTTGTTTTTTCAACCTCCCGCTTTCCTCTGCTTCCAATTTTCGTTTTTTAAAATGGGGGGTAAAAAAAAAAAAAATCTTAAAAAGGATTTTCTATACTCGCTCTTGTCGTATTCACAATCCCGATCGTTTAAACCCGTACAGATAACCCCTTCGGGGGAATAAATGCTGGAAGTGACATTTGTATATAGCGTTCTTCGCTTTAATATGAGACTGACAGATTTTACTGATTTATTATTTAGCTAATTTTGAATTTTCCTCCTAAGATGTAAAAATGAAGGCTAACAATTTTTTTTTTCTTTTCTTTGCAGAGTAGCGACAGTTGGCAGGGTCACGACAGTGATCAGGTGAGTTTTTTTTTTTTTTTTTTTCGAACATCATATGCGTCGTTTGTATATCTCATTTTTTTTTAGTTTCCTCGACAGAAAGGATTTATGAAAAAAAAAAAAAAAAAAAAAAAACTTTTTTTAACAATGCTAATGAACACTTATGTGGTTGAGAGAGGAGGAAAAGTTGGAACGGAAAAGATAATCACTTGACTTGATTTCAAGAGATGTCAAATCGTTTGTATTTTTTTTTTTTTTTTTCTTCGTGATTTTTTTCTGCTTTTTAAAAAAGTTGTACAGAATGTCCTCCATTTTTTTTTTAATTTAAACTTTTCCAATTTTTTTTTTTTTTTTTTTTTTTGTGAGAGAGATGAAATGTTTAATTTCCTTCAAGAAAAGGTAGATTTTGATGAGATGAAATGTTCGATTAGCTGGAGCATTATTTGCTTTCCTCAAGGGGGGAAAATCCTTTGGAGATAGAGAGTAGGAATTTTTCAAATTATTCAACTTTCCGTGCAAAACGGGCACATGTAGATTTTTTTTTCCTTTTCTTTTTTTTTCAAAAATTAAAGCGAAAAAAAATTTTCTTGTTTATTTATAAGGATGAGATTTCATGTTTTTTTAAGTACACTTTTGTGAATTTCTAAAGGGATATACTCGATTAGAAGGGAAGGAATAAGGAGAAAAAAAAAAAAAAAAGAAGCTCGTGTTCGACTTGGTCGGAAGCTGATGCTCCTTTTCGTATGTAAACTTGCCAATTTCACGGTATTGCTTCCAGGATTGACTTTCCCTTGAGATACTTCACCCGTTTTTTGGCTTCTGCACTTTGGATTTTCTGAGAAACTAATAGCGATAAGTCTCTTTTCTTTTGTTTTTCCGGTTTCTCGGAAAAGAGAAAAAAAAAAATCTAGAAAGTATATATAAAAAAAAATGTAAATTTTTCTTTTTTTTGCTGAAATGAAAATCGGATGATAAATTAGTTTATATTTTGGTTGTCTCCTTTTCTCCTTTTCCATCTTGCTTTTCCTTTGCCAAAGCCATTTTTCTTTTTGGTTAAGACCCTTTGCATTGACATAATTTATACCCTTCTTCAAGGAACCCGTCACTTCAATCCTCCCTCCGGTCCCGCAAATTCTTTTCCTCCTCAGGAATTGAATACTTGAAGGAACGGTCCTCGAACGGAGATTCCATTAAGAAAAACCCGAAGTTAAAGCACCGAAGGCCCTTCCGGATTTTCCCTTCATCCTACCACCGCTGCCACCACCTCCGCTCCCCCTCTCCTCTCCTCTCCTCCGGTAACTAACTATGAAGAATTAAGACGTTAAGTTTGAAGGGGTTTTATCGAATCCCACAAGAGTTGTTGAAGTTTCCTGAGGTAAAACAACCTTTTCTTACAACGTTAACGGTTTCTTTGGAGTCCGTTAACTTTCCAAATGTATAAGCAAAACTTTTGACGTATTATAATTAACCGAGCTTTTCATTTGATAGATTTTCACGTTAAAACGGTAAATAAACAATGGTTTCCGACTGATATTCAAAAGATTTCTCGGGGATTTTGCGAATATGATTTTCGGAGGGGGGATATCCTATATTTAAATAACAAATCTCCCCCGATGTGATTTTAACCGGAAGCTGATGCTTGGGACTTGGCAGATAAAATTTTCTGTATTTAATTATTGTTATTCGTACAAAAGGCCACACGGTACCTGGGATTTTCATTTCACGATATTAAAAGCCGAAGGAGAAAGAGGTAATAATTTCAACTTGGAGACCGACACAGGTTTAAAAAAAAAAGGGAAATAATAATAAAGTATTCCGACACATGTTTGACTGTGCATCCCAACAGTAATAAAAACGGAACTTCGCTTCCCGTTTTTATTTCGATTTTAGCTCCATTTCCGACCCATCTTTCGACAAAGGAAACGATCGTATTGAAAGTTTCTACGTGAATTGATATCGGAAAGGATGAGAAATAGATGCAACAAATAATGGGATATTTCGGTAGACGAATTGCCGAACATAAAAAAAAAAATAAAATAAAATAAAATAAAACCGAACCCAGTAATAGTATATTTCACTGCTAGAATCTAAAGAGAGACTTCATGATATCGAGACCGGAAGTCAAGTGCAATGATCAATTAAAGATGTTTGCATTTTGATTTGGCAGCGGCCTTATTGATTTTTTAAGTCATTTTTGGAGCGCTGATCTTGACCCTAAAAGTCAAAATTTTTTTTTCATTTTAGAACTAAATCTCAATAGGTTTTACAAAATAAGAAATCGACGAAAAGGAATCCGCACAAAATTTATGCGTAATAATGTTTAAAAAATGTATGCATAATTTTGCAATATTTATGCATAATTTTTACAGTATTCATGCATAATTTTTACAATATTCTTGTATAATTTTTACACTATTTATGCATAATTTTTACAGTATTCATGAATAATTTTTACAATATTCTTGCATAAATTTTACAATATTCATGCATAATATTTACAATATTTTTGCACAATTTTTACAAAATTCATGCATATTTTGTAAGCATTAATGAATAATTTTTACAATATTCATGCATAATTTTTAAGTATTCATGCATAATTTTTACAATATTCATGCATCATTTTAAGCATAAAAATCTGGATATGCATAATTTTGGCATAAATTATGCATATAATTTTTGTTGAATCATAAAACAGGAAAATTTGCAAATATTATGCATATTAAACTTTTCCATTTTATGCATACTTGTGCACAATTATACTGGGGAGATCAGGCGAAGCTGGCCTCGTCTTAAAAATACCACCACCCTCTGTTCAGGCTAAAGGACAAACGATAAGAAGGATTATAAAAGATGAAAAAATATATTTATATCTATACTTTGGTTTTTTTAAATTTTAAATATACTCCCTCCAGTTAAACTGTTTACAAATTATTCATTAATTTTTTACTCATGCATAAATATTGTACAAGTTACGCAAGTTATGCATAAAAAATGTACAAATTGTTCATTAACTTTGCACAAATTATGCATAAAAATACAAATCACAAAAATTTTGTAAAAATTATTCATATTCAAACTTTGGTGCTTAAAAAATATGCATAAACTTTATACAAGTTATGCCTAAATTTTGTACAAATTATTCATTAACTTTTCACAAATTATGCA
This sequence comes from Liposcelis bostrychophila, assembly GCA_037577465.1. NCBI lineage: Eukaryota > Metazoa > Arthropoda > Insecta > Psocodea > Liposcelididae > Liposcelis > Liposcelis bostrychophila. The sequence continues at coordinate 4,362,948 of CM075215.1, forward strand.
TAAACTATGTACAAGTTATGCTTAAATTTCGTACAACTTAAGCATAAATTTTGTACAAGTTATGCATAAACTTTGCACAAATTATGCGTAAACTATGTACAAGTTATGCATATATTTTGTACAAATCACAAACATTTTGTAAAAATTATTCATATTCAAACTTTAGTGTTTAAAAATATATGCATACTTGCATAAACTTTGTGCAAGTTATGCATAAATTTTGTACAAATTATACATAAACATTGTACGAATTATGCATAAACTATGTATAAGTTATGCATACACTTAGTACAAATCACAAATATTTTATAAAAATTATTCATATTCAAACTTTGGTGCTTAAAAAATATATGCATAACTTGCATAAACTTTGTGCAAGTTATGCATAAATTTTGTATAAGTTATGCGTAAACTTTGTACAAATTATTCATCAACTTTTCACAAATTATGCATAAATTTAGTACAAGTTGTGCTTAAATTCTGTACAAGTTAAACATAAATTTTGTACAAGTTATGCATAAATTATGCAGAAGTTATTATAAACTTTGTACAAGTTATGCATAAACTTTGTACAAACTATAATAATTTTGTAAAAATGATGCGTACATATTTATTTTGGTCCTTAAAAAAATGTGCCTAAACTTTTCAAAAAATTATGCATCTCCAAATTTTTGTATAAATAATACATAAACGATTGTTTTTTATACGAATTTTTTGCATTTATTTTGCAAAAATTTTATACTTTTTGCATGACTTTTTCGTATAGGTAACGAAAGTTGGGATACCAACCATACCCACTGGCATGTCTTTCTGACAAAATTGGGGGGTGAAGGGAGGCAGTGAGTGTACGCCACTGATTCTCCTTGACAAATTAAATTCTCCAAATTACAATGTCATGGTGAATTAGGTTGTTTTCCTTAAGGCTAGGTGGCGAGCTACTGATAACATTCTAATAATAATCGGATATCACACAATGAAGATATGACAATAAGTCATCCGGGTTAGAAATAATTTCGAATCCTCACCGAGCTTAATTTCCCTGCGAAAAAGGGGAGGCAAAATCCCCTCGGGATAAAATTAAATTAACATAGCTCTTTTAATTTTTTATTCCGTGACAGATCATTAAATCAAAATATAAACTTGCTCCAACTTCCCTGGAAAAGAAAATATTTGTTATTTTTGGCTTCATTAAGTTGGCACCCCACCTATAAGATTTTTGAAATCGATGGTTTGTACCTTTTAGTACTCCATTAGTACTGTTAGGTACCAGCAATAAAATTTTTTGTACCGAAATAATTTTCCCGGAAAATGGAAAATTAAAGTGAGGTTCCAACTTAATGGCAGAACCCCCCTCCCCTCCGAATCCACGAATTTGTGGACCAAAAAATGGAAAAATAATAAAAAATGTAAGTACTAATGTATAAAAATTATTATCATCATTATCATCACTATAAAAAATAATTCAGTTAACTCGTTGACGGTAGAACACTCTTAGTTGTTGCAAGAAAATGATATTTAAAGGTTAAAATTCCAATAAAAGCATCCTGCCGATGATTCCGGTGGAAATTACTGAAAATTTAAATGAGTAATTATTAATTGCAGAGAATTAAAGAGATTTTTCAATAATAAATTAAATTAAAAATTAAAAGTTAAGTGTTAAAAACAAATGACGGCCATGTTATACACCATGAGGTACCGATGCGCAAGATAATGCGCAAGACCACTGATACGTTATCACGTAGTCACGTGAGCTTCGCGCGAAGATTTGAAAAAATCGGAAGTACTAAATTAAATAAATACACCACTTTGGCAATTAATAATTATTCGTTTCCATTTTTTCCGTTTTGCAGTAATTTCCGCTGTAAGCCTTCATCGTGATGATAATGATGATAATAATTTTTATACATTAGTACTTACATTTTATATTATTTTTCCATTTTTTGGTCCACAGATTCGTAGATTCGGAGGGGAGGGGGGTTCTGCCATTAAGTTGGAACCTCACTTTTATTTTCCATTTTCCGGGAAAATTATTTCGGTACAAAAAATTTTATTGCTGGTACCTAACACTACTAATGGAGTACTAAAAGGTACAAACCATCGATTTCAAAAATCTTATAGGTGGGGTGCCAACTTAATGAAGCCGTTATTTTTGGCACTTAAACTTTGCTCAGGAAGTTACTTGCGAATTTTTTTTTCTTTTTTTTTTTTTTCCTTCCCTTCCTTCCTTCCTTCCTTCCTCTCTACTGAGAGCAATAAACGAGGTTTTTGAAAAGATAATGCACCGAAATTAGACAAGTCACCCCTTTCCTCGCTAATGGAACTTGGAAGCTACTTCGAACTCGACCACTTAACATTATTTAAAAAGAATGAAAAACGAGACAAGAGACTGCAATCTTTAAATACTTTAAATTTTTTTTTTCGGGAAATTTATGAAAGCAACGCTCGGGCTACACGGTTGTTTTATTTGTCCTCATTTTATGTATTTTTTTTTTTTTTGAAAAATTCATGGGATCGATATCGCTGATTTATTCCCATAACTGTGGAACTCCGAATGTTGGCGAGACTAAATTCATGTGCAATATTTAATAGCTCTTGTCATTGAAAGTAAAATAGGAGACTTCATACAAATTTAATTTACTGTTGGAACGGGTTAATGGAATGTTGAAAAGACGGATGGCGGAGTAAAAACAAGGAAAATCCGAACAATATAATCAAGTTGAAAATTTCCCTTTGGAAAATTTTTTTCGTTTTACAGTAATCTTGCCTGGTACCAAAAAAAAAAAAAAAAAAAAAAAAAAAAAAAATCTTATTGTTTTTATCAAGGAAAAAGAAAACTCGAAATTTTTTTAGGAAGAGCAAGGGGTTTTGAAGCTACAGTTTTTTCCTCGTTTTATTCTGATACTGATTCCTCCCTATCCTAAGTAAAATTTCCGGGAAAAATATCGTTTGCAGAAATTTGTAATATTCATAAGACCTCTCGTTGAGGAGGATAGACCTTCTTAAACTATTCATTAATTTGCTTTTAATGATTTCCTGATGGCTTTGTATAATTATTAAATTGTTTGAATCTGTGCTTCGTCATTAGTTTTTGACAAATAAATATTAACTGTAAACGATTTTTCATCTTTGACCTTCGTGGGGATCCTTAAGGAAATCTAATGAAAGGTGCAAAGGAAGTTTCGAGAAACGGGAAGGCGAGGGTTCGAGTCCTCCACGGGTACAAGTCGTTTTAATTTTTCTCCAAACTTCCTTCATATGGGAGCCGTTTCGAATGAAAAAGAGAAGCAAAAAATTATATAAAAATTATGTATAAGTTACACAAAAAATGAATAAAATATGTAGTATAAGGTAATAAAGTATAAAGTAAGTATTCCAAATTAATAGTTACATTTCGCGACGTTAGAACCAAAGGGTGCTATCTAAAAAAAATTTTCTATGTTTAGCTTACGAAAAATTAAAAAGCGATCGCACTCTTTGGTTCTAAGGTCGGGATTTCTTTTGATTGCTCAGCGTTTCTGACTCTTTTGACTGAAGCCCAAAGTAATTGTGTCACTTGACGTACCTACCCGAACACTATGCTAACATGCACCTTTATGCATAATTTTTTTAAGCTTGAAAATCTGGGTATACATAATTTTTGCATTTATGCATATAATTTTTTAAAATCGTAAAGCAGGAATATTTGCAAATATTATTTTTTATTCAACTTTATTTTTTCCATTTAATGCATAACTTATTTATGCATAATTATATTGGAGGATGAAAAAAAAAAATTTGCGTTTAAAAAAAAGTTAAGTTCTTATACGTAATTTATGCATTTTTTATGAATGTCCAATTTTTCGTATCATTATACACACGATTTTTATATGATTTATGCATCTCTTTTTCGTGTGGGCGAACTCCTAAGTCATGCCCCATTACTTTTGGTGAAATCCTGGGGCAACAGCACTTACCCAGTCCCCGGTTTACGGTACGAAATGGCTTTTGTCAAAGGCTTGTGGCGTTCAAAATGAAAATAAAATAAAATAGCAAAAAACAATTACGGGGGTTTTATTCTCCACTCCTGCGGATCAACAAAATGCAACTTGTATTAGAATTTTAAATTTATAAATTCAGGATATTGCTGCCACAGTTATAAGACCACCTGGGTGCCGGGACGTAAACTTTATAAATAACAACATAATGCGGTATGTATATACATCGATTAAAACAAATAACAGGATTATTCCCCTAACGCAGCAGGATTAGAAAAAGAAATTATTTGACCGATTTATACAAAATTTTGATTATGCAACAATTCAATTTTTTTTTATTTCGGGGCTTGGGGGCTGAGGGAGGAGTGAATAAAAATACTACTGTCGGCGTAAAAAGAAGACGTCAGCAAAGACTTTTTTTTTTTTTTTTTTTATCTTGAGCTATGAATTATATTTCAATATCCGTCTTTCAACGTGCTTAGCTTACTTTAAAAATTCAATAAATTTTTTCCTTTTGTTTTTCTTCTTAGGTAATATTTTATATGGGGTTGACTTGAAATCCCTTTTTCTTACATGAGAAATTCATTTCCGTTTCCTTGCATTAGGCTTACTGGTGGATGTAATAAATTTGATGGATGAGTCACTTTCGTCGAGGTTTTTTTAAAAGAAAAAAAAAATTTGTAACGGTATCAGTAAATTAAAAAGATGAGAGGATATTGGGAATGGAGCTTGTTTTGCTGTAATAGATACAGGTTTTTAGGGCAAATTTATAAAAATAAATTTAGCGAGTCCTGTTGTGGCTTGTCGGTCTTAGACCCACCGCCGCCCTTGAAAAGTTTCTGATCTGGATATTTTTCATATCATTCATATCATTTTTGATCATTTGGATTCTGTCTGGAAAATTTTGAGGCCATCCCAGTGATTTATTCTGATTTTGGGCCTGATTATGTAGGGTGGGCAGAAAATCACGAATTTCGGAATTTGAAAACTCCTGTAAAAATATGTTACAAAATTGAATCAAAAATTATTTCTTAAGTCACAAGATACGGTTTGAAATATAATTTTAAACGATGCAATGCATTTCGGCTCTTCGATAAGCCATCTTCAGGATAGAAAAATACACAGAACATTCATTAAAAACAATTCACGAAAATTAAACATGCTAAACCTAACCCTATTTGGACCTACCAATCAACAATATTGAATAATTAAAAAATAAAAACGTCTGTCATAACGTAACAGTTTATACCGGGATGATCTGCACCCCAGTATTTCGCCCTTGTTATTACATGATAAAATATTACCGAAAACGAATAAAATTCCAATATTTCTTAACAATGAAAACGAAATTATATAAAGAATAAATTAGGCGAAGATTTGTCGTGTAATCAGACATGACTTAAATATGTTAAAAAAAATTTGCACCAAAACCGGACCCAAAACGTTTTGTTATGTTCAGAGATAAATTTCCATGATATTAAATGCATGAACAACAGTTAATAGTTCTTATATTTGATAATATTTAATTGTTTTCGCAAAAAAAAAAAAAAAAAAAAAATTGTTTATTTCCGAGAGACTAGTACAGCGCTCTAGCGGCGAAACCGCGAACTATTTCAGCAAGAAAAATGGCGTCTTATTTTTTTAATTTCGAAAACATTAAAAAAAATTATCAAAAGGCACCATAAAGCCTTTTTAATACATTTTCAATAACAAATCTTTACCTTTTAAACATAACACATAGAACCTTAATGCTCCAGAAACAAATGTTTCCAGAAAAAAAAAGATAAAGTATAGAAATTTAAAAAAAAAATAGTCTGGAGCCTGACATTAATAAATACAAGCTGCATTCCTTTAAAAAATTTCCACATAAAAATAAACGCGGAAATTCCTATTGCGAAAAATAAACAAAACAAACAGAACTAAAAAAAGAATTAAAAAATAAATAATGGAAGAGGACTCCATACGCCAGGAATGCAATGCTACGACCCTGATCGAAGTTTTGCGCATGTTTGATACTACTCGGATATGCATTCACGATTCGTCTGTAATCGTGAGAACTCGGTCGTTTCCGTGAAGCCGGCTGTGTGCCTGACGCCTAGTCATCTGAAGTTGCGACGTAGGCAAATCGAATATGTGACGGTTAATTGTTTTTTATCTGTAGTAAATGTAACCTTGTGGAGTTAATAATGATTCCGTATTAATCGTTGTGAAATGTCGATCCGGACGAAATTGTGGATATAAAATCGGAAGCAGTGAAAAAAAAAAAGAATCAGGTACAACGGGACCTGACTTCGTGGCTGCGCCAATGTGGGAGGGTCATTTTTTTTAACATGGCGGTTGGTTTATTTGTTGTTGTGCTATTTAATGAACCTATTTTCGTGAAATAACGCATTTAATATTTCGTTTCCGATTGTTTGAACCAATTTACCGATAAACCTTGAATCTAAATCAAACAAACCTGTTGATTGTTTTTAGTTTGTTTGCATAGATAACTTTTTATCTGAAGGAAAACATTGCTATTTACTGCATTTTTTGTGATGGCATTAGGTTAACTTGCTACTTGAACTTATGAATGGTGATTGTTATTCTCCCCTGTTTTTCAATATTCTCTTTTATATTTGAATTAAATTGAATCTGTGGTTACCGCCTTTGGTCAGTCAAGTCTTTTTGGTTAAAGTGATTATTGAGAAATCTTTTTCTGGTTTTCTAAGATCAATTTTTTCTTTTTTGAACAACCGACCCTATTTTTAAAATTATAATGAGCAAACAACAATTGATAATTGATCTGAAAAAGTAGGAAGTCAATTAGATTATAATTTCTATCAGTTTTTTTTTTCTTTTTCATTTGACATAATTGAAGGATGAATCATTGTTAATCATTGCAATGCTATGCAATTTATCTGTGTTAACATGTGTAATATATGCCCATGTGATAATTATTTGCTTCTTCGATCTTTATTCGGTTAATCAATTTTTATTCATTTGGATGAAGAAAACTCATGTTGTACAATAAATAATGACTTAACGATATTCCTGTGGGTATGTAAATATAATTGCCCCACATTCAATTTCAAGGTTTAAAAATTTCTGCTTCAAGTATTTACCATATCAACAAATTTTTCATCATTTTTTTTTTTTTTAAATTGTTGCACAAGATTTGCTTTTATTCGAGAAAGAAAAATATGTTAAGTTCATAAAAGTGTAACGAGGAAGGGTTCATTTTTTTCATATTTTGTGAAATGCCGTTTCCATAGTCACATAATTAGAGAATGATCATTTCCTCGTTTCAGAAAGGAGAGAATATGACAGAAAAAAAAAAAAAGTTCATTCATAAGTAAATCATATTTAAAAAAGAATTCATCTTTGATATAATTTATATGACATGAAGCAGTAGAGGATGACAGGGCTTGTAATTGCTCTGTATGAGATTTTTTTTCAGTTTTTTTACAATGTGAGGATGAAAATAATAAATTGTATTATGAGTGACGTAGGTGTCGTCCTAATTACACCAGCTAACAGAGGGTCTTAATGACCGTACCATATGTAAATGCGAAACGTGAGACATACGGTTTTGTTGTGATTTTTTTCGAAGAGGGAGTGTACATTTTGAGCGCCATTCCCGCACTTGCTTATTAAGAGGAATTCACCTTATTCATACATTCTTGCACGCTTTTATTATTACGTTCTACCGACTTCATCGAATCAATCAACTTTTTTTTTTTTTTTTTTTTTTTTTTTTTCTCGCCCACTAAATTCGTTCCGGAGTAATTTTTGTTTCACCGTTAGATGAGTTTTAAAAGCAGAAATCACCCAAGTTATGGGTTAACAAATAATTAGAGGTGATGAATCTTTAGAAATTATTTTTGGGAGTTGGCTTCTAGGGAAAATATACCGGATATAATATAAATTGTAGAGTGCGGAAATCTAGAATTGATGAAGATATAAGTTGTTGTTGTTGTTGTTAATGTTTTTTTTTTTTTGCATTTAAAGGCATTCTGGGAATGGGGTTGGAAGATAGAGATGCAAAACTAGTCTTGCAGGATTGGTTTTTTTTTTACTGGCAATAGTTATTATAATTATAAATTATTACCTTACTGCGTCCCTGGGCCCTGGGACCTGGGACCTGGAAGGAGTGATTGTAATGTTAATTATCTTATTTTAACCCGTACGAAAAAGTGATGCAAAAGTTATGTAAAATTTTTGTGAAATAAATGCATAAAATGTATATAAAAAATTTATTATTTTTGTTATACAAAAATTGGAACAAGCATAATTTTTGTAAAATTTATGCATATTTTTTGAAGCACCAAAATTTGTGTATACATTTATGTATATAATCACGTTTACATATCATATACATAATCATGTTTATGCATATCATGTTTATGCATATCATGTTTAGATTTATGTATAATTTTTTTAAAGCATATAAATCTGGATATGCATAATTTATGCATGTAGTTTTTTAAAATCATTAAGCAAGAAAATTTGCAAATATTATGCTTACCGGTTATGCATATTTTATGCATAATTTATGCATAGGTATATTGAAGGATTAAAAAAAAAAATTGGGGGTAAAAAAGAGTTAAGTAGTTTATACATAATTTATGCTTTTTTGTGTTTGTCCGATTTTTTGTATAATTTATACATGATTTTTACGTAATTTATGCATCTCTTTTTAGTATGAGAGGCGCCATATTGAATTTTTTTTGCCTGGGGATTCGTCTTTGAGACAGATATAAAATTTGAAATCTGTGAATCGAAAACCAGGAAACGACTTTTTTGCCGACTATTTTGCGAAAGGAAACAAATTTTACGCGATTTTTTGTAATACATGAAAGTGATGCGGGTTGCCTAGTGCTGAAAATCAGCACGTGTTTGAGGGTTAAAAAAGCGCAGCATGGATCCTCATGTATCAAAATATTTGGTATCAAAATCCAACATGTGATCTCCGGAAGCAGGGGTCCGAAGCCGGTAAATATTGGTTGGAGCCGATGCCGGCATCGACGTCGAAATATTCAGAGTGCTGGAGCTGGCGTTAGGCCGGCGCCGGAATAGCAACGTTTTTGCCGCTGGAACTGGTGCCGGAGCCGATTCCAGGATCGGTGTCAGCAGCGGCGCTGGCACCGAGTTTAAAATAAATTATCTAGCACTGGCGCCTACTTCAGCACCGACATTAGCTTTTAGCCGATCGCAGCTGGCATCGACGCCGGTACCGGCATCGGCTTCGGACCCTTGTCCGGAAGTGACGTCACACTAATATCGGACATTAAGTTGAGATTAAAATAAGTTCGGATTAGACATCATTGTGACCGCTGGAGCAGATGATATTAACTTGCGAATTTATTTTTGCTTTTAAAATTCGTAACCGCTCCAAGGTTAGATTGTCTACCCTGTCTTATCGGGTTATCAAAAAAATGAGTCCTCCTCTATTATGCAGCCTTTTTTTATTTGGAATAGGAAATATCGTGGATTTATACAGTATGATATCAGTTATCAAGTTATCTAGATGTAAAATGCGAGGTGGTGCGTGATGCGAGTTCTTTATCGATTACATGATTTTTAGGTATTTGGACAGTATTAAGTTTTTATAAAAAAAAACGAAAAATATTGAAAGGAGAATGGAAGTGAGAAATAGAAAAAAGAGGCCTCGGGAACAAGACGGATTCATCAAAAAAGTTTCATCTTTATTTAATTTAGATTCGGTAAGCACTTTTTTTTTTCTTTCATTTATAATTTTTTTTTTTCTCTCTTCCGAATCATTTTCATCATCCCGCCTCCTTCATTTTTTTTTTATGTGTACATAATTGCAAACGTTCCTTTTTTTTCTTCTTCTTTTTAATAATGAATTTAATATAACTTATTATCATTTTTTTCCCCTTCTTTTCATGCTGGAATGTTAGAAGGCTGTTTTTACGAAGTTTTAATGGTTAGATTTATTACGCTTGTTCTTTACAAACTCGTTTGTTTTATGTAATTTTGATAAGAATATTTTTTTTTTTTTATTTTTGAAAAAGAAAAAGAAGTTTTGGAGTAAAAGCTGTTTTATCCAATTTTTTTTTTGAGTTTTGATCTTCATATTGGGTCGTAAAAAGAAAAAATTCCCTCTTTTCCAACCCCCTAGAGAAGAAGAAAAAAAAAAAAAAAACCAAACCCGTAAACTGAGCTGATGTTATTGAAGTTACGGTATCAGCTGTTACGTTAGTTGAAATGTTTCCTGTTCTTCTTCCTTAGGTGCTTTCTCAAGCTCGTGTCAAACCGTTTTCCTCCCTGAATTTCTTTTTTTTCCCCTTGGCTTATTTTAATCATTCATTTTTTAAGGTATGAAAAGCCCTTTTTTCGGTATGATTTTTGAGTTCTTTTTTTTTTTTCTGCAAATAAAATTTGCATATTCGAATTTAATTAAAAAAGAATAAAATATTTTGGGAGATTTATTAACTTAAACCCGAAAGCTGTAGAGTCATTATTGGTTTCCGATTTTTTTTTTTTATCCCAAGAAATAAAACGAAAAAACTTGGAGAAGGAAGTATTTTGTTAGTTTTGATAAAAGTTTTTCCGCTGAATTTCTGTATGCTTTGTTTTCGCATCTCTAGATAAAGATAAAAGGTTGTGCACTCAACTTTCTACCTACGGTTTTTTTTTTTTTTCGTTAAAAAGTTTGCTGAGAGAAGTGCTTAACGTAATTATTACAAAATGTTTTAACATAATCTTTTTCCCCAGAAGAACCTTAAAAAATTTAAGTTGTTTAAATTGAAACATATTGAATTTTCTCATTCCTCCCCGTCTCGTTAATCTTTAAAGCGTTTGAAAAACTTTTTTGAGGGTCGTCCTTTTTTGTTTTTTTTTTAACAAAAAATTCTGAGTATCTTCGTAGCTTACCTGGTTTTATTAATTCTTTAAAGTTTTTTAAGAGAGAAATAAAGAGGAGAGCTAATATGAGTATACCTTAATGGATTAATTAGCATCTTTTTGGGGTTTTTGGATCTTGCGAATGCCGTCAGTTACTGCTTAACTGGGAGAAAGAACTTAAATGAAGGTTAAAAAAAAAAAAGTGTATAAAATTTTTGCAAATAAAGGAAAAAAAATTGTATACAAAATGTATTATTTTCGTATAATTTATAAAAAAATTTGGACATGCATTTTAGCAAAGTTTATGCACCAAATTTGAGTATGCATAATTTTTTACAAAATTGGAATGTCCATAATATTTAAAAAAATATTGCTTATTATTTTTAGCACTAAAATTTGAATGTGCATAATTTTTACAAAAGGCTGCCACCAGGTTACCATAAGGGTTGTGCCCCAAAATTAAATTTTTTTTGGACTTTCGCCCATCGATAGGACCTAGTGAGGGGGTAAATTAGGCCAAATATTAGGGTCGAAATGAAAGCCGTTTCTGAGACGGGGATTCTGAGACGGGGATGGGAGTTCTAATTCAGTCTTTATTTTTTTGGCAGAGAATGGGTTGTCCGATTGAAAAATCCAAAAAAAAAAAAAAATGCTCTTTCAAAGGGCTATCTAAGGGCATAATTGTTAATTTTTTTTTAAAAATGGCCACTTGGCCAAAATGGCCAATTAAAGGGGAAATAAATTATTTTCTTTATGTTAGCGTCGCCGGACCAAAATTTCGCTATGACAGTCAAAAAGTTCGTCAAAAATTGGCCTAATTACAGGCCAATAGGCATACAGGAAAGTGGCAATAAAAATGGCTAAAAGTTAAAAAAATGTTTTTCGCTGCGAAGGTGACTTTGAGACTACGCAAAAAACTGGTCTAGATACGTATTTTTTTTGTTTTTTTCCCCAACGGCCAAAGTGGCCATAAAATGGCCAAAATCTCAAAAAATTACGCTCCTCCACGCTGGACCCAAATTTCGCTTGTGAAAGTACGCAAAAAATTGGCCCAAAATCATATATTTTGCCTTGGAACCCGAAGGGCGAAAGAGGCCAAATTTAATGGCCAAAATTGTAAAAATCACAAAATATTTTTTTCACTGATAAGACCAGGCGGGTTCAAAATTTTGCTATCACCACGTGAAAGTATGCAAAAAAATAGCCTGGAAACTTATTTTTCCGTTGGAGAAAAAAGGTAGAAATAGGCCCAAATTTACGCATTTTGGTTACTTTAAGCCATTAGTTTGAGCAATGGCAAACCTTTTTTTCTCCAACGGAAAAAATATGTTTCTAGGCTATTTAAAAAAAAAAAAAAAAAAAAAGGGTTGGACCTTTTAGGGCTTCCGTACAAATCTATTATTCAAAATCAAGATCCAATTCTTTTGAAACCCGGGTTTTCTGCCAAACCCCCCCCTTCTCCACTTAAGAATTCCACCGTGAAAGAGAGAAGACACACGATCCAACGCGTTTAATTTCCATCAGAAAAACATTAGTTAAGTAAGATACGATTTATAACCGAATCCGACAATTTATTTCTTGATCGGATTCCATCAATCGCTTCCCGACTTTATCTTGACAATGAGCATATCTCCCATGTTCATTTTATTAACCTATCTTTACGTGAAAAACTTTCGGTTTTTAAAGTTTCATCGATGCCCGGATTTTTTTTTTGTTCCTCCGCTCTTCTTATTATTTAAACTTATCTGAACAAACTTCCTCCTCAGCATCGCATAACTTTGAACAGGAGAGAGAGACCGCGAACTATTTTCCATCGGATAAATTATAGTTTTAAGCAAAACTTTTCCTCCTCCCCTCTTTTCCGGTTGTTAGAAAAAAAAAAAAAAAAGTCACCGGTTCAAGAAAAAGAGATGAAAATTAGTGGAGCTATCCGTGATTCGACTCGCATCAAAGAAGAAGGAAATAATCTAATTTGGCTGAATGTATTTTTTGATTGGAACTAATACGGTTATTCAAACTGTGTTCGCTGTATATTTTATACGGGGATCGATCCGGAATCTGAAGTTCGGATTTTTTTTTTCTTGATCCGCGAAAGGGGAAAAATTCGACCTGTTTTCGCACAAAATCTTTTTTTTTTTTAACAGATTTCCTTTGAAGATGAGAAATTAAGGTTAATTTGTCAATATCAGAGATATCCATTATAGAAAAGCGAGGTACTTCAAAATTGACAACCATGCCAGTTTCCCAATATTCTCGACGTTTGCGATCTTCTTCCTTTTTTTTTTTTTCTTTTTTCTTCTATCGCCTCTTTTTCTTTTTCTATTACGTTAAAATATCATTTATCTTTGTTTCTTTTGTCAGTTGTTCAGCTACGGATGCTTCATTTATTTTTCTTTTCAAACGTTGGAAATCAATCGAATATCACCATTTATCAGATCTACGTGTCATCTATTAAACATGGCTACCTGAAAAACTATGTTTGAAAAACTTTTCTCGTCCTTTTCTTTCTTTTCTTTTTTTTTTTTTTTTTTTCCAGGCGAGAAAACGACAAAAATATTTTTCTACTTGAAGTAACGCAAGTTCTTTCCTGACAGTAAAGAATATCGCTACTTTTAACTTCACTTAGTTTGGAAGTCACTTTTCCTCCCTCATGTGATTGCATTCTTTCTTTAGGCAAGCCTTTCCTTTGATTTGTGCTTTAAAATGGGTTTCCAGGTTTCGAGAAGAGGTATGAAGTCAGAGTATGTCTTGAGTAATAAATAAACGCTCCCTTACTTATACAGCCATTCAAAAAAATTTCGAAATTTTTTAAAGCCTTTTTCCCCAAAACGTGCTAATAAGAAATAAAAAAAATTTGCGGAAAAGTTTTAATTTTTACTCCCCCCCTCAATATTTGTCCTCCTCAAATTCTGCATTAAATCTAGACCTGAAAATTGTTTCATCGTAATTTTTTATGAAAAAAGAACAAATTTGTACCATTTTAAATAATAAAAAAAAACATTGGTTTAAACCAATTTTGAGTTTTTTGAAACCCCTGCAGCTTCCAGCATATGCAAATAGCCAAACTTTTTTTTTTCGTAAAAAACCTATATACTAAAGGGACTTTCCGTAGAAAGTTTCAAAATTTTTTTCGGGTTAGTTTTTTTGGAGTTATAAGCCTTTAAAAACATGAAAAAATAGCGATTTTTTTTAAAAATCGCAAATTTTGGCGCGCTGAAAATGCGGGAAATTGTATGACAGAGAGAAATCGACTTACGAGGTAGGAAGGCCTCATACCAAGGTACTTTTAGACGATATTCAGATTTTCGAAGGATGCGCCCTGTAGCGGGCAGCATAGCTGAAAAATAGCTAAGTTTCGGGTTAGTTTTTTTGGAGTTATAAGCCTTTAAAAACATAAAATCTTTATTTAGTAAGTTCAAAATTTTTTTCTGACTACCCAGGTGAAAATCAATTTTTCCAACCTGCATTTTTTAAAGGCTTAAGTATAAAGTTTAACCACAGATACTACCGATTTTTATTGTGCAATAGTGCAAAAGTCTTAGGGGTCCGAAATAAAGTAGAAAAATTTTAATTTCTCTCTGAAACTTTGTATTTAGGCCCTTATTCCACTTCAACGAAGCAACATAAAAAAAAATTTTTTTTACTAGTTACTAATGGAAGTATCTATAAAATATATATATGAAAAAAGTCGCGCGACCTAACGAAATGGCATTAGTCGCTTTAACGTGGAATGACTCTGCTGGCACCAGCATTAGTACCAAATTTTGCGATTCCAAAGCCGGCGCCGGGGCCAACTTCTGCACTTTGCATATTTCGACGCCGATGCCGGCGTCGGTCCAACCAATTTTAATTGCTTCGGACCCCTGGTCAAAATTTTGTGTAACTCTCTGTTAAGTCTTGTCCGTTTTGTGTAGCACTCACACAAAAATGTGTTTTTGACACAAAATATTTTTACTGTGTAAACTTGAATGATTTTATTTTTATTGAGGAAAGCGATTTCCATTCCAAACATGGAAACGGCCCCAGCACCATTTTATTATTTATTTCCCCCTAGGAATAAGTTCAATTTCTTTCATCACACAATACTGGCTGGGCTTCTTTTTTTGAAAAATATCGGCTTTCAAAAGAGCAAAAATTTAACTACCTAACTGTTCTGCTTGGATTATCATCCGAACAGAAGAGTCACAAAAGTAACGGTGGCAACTCCTTTTAGCTTTTAAATTATGCATCCCGCTCTTTTTTTTTCGAAGTTACAAACGATTTCTAAACATCAAAACACAGCTTCCCTCCGTCTTACTTTCTTTCACTTTTTTTTATATAAAACTTTTTTTTTTTTCTTTTTCGAGAGGACAAAAAACTTGAATTGTAAAGCAAAACCATGATTATCTCTTGAATTCTTGGCAATCCTTTTTGCAAGTGTAACGCAAAGCACTTAGAACTTTTCTGAAAGTTGACGAATGATGTTGTACTTTCAAAGTGATATAACTTTATTCTGTAAGAAAAAGAGTTGAAGCTGCTAAAAAAAAAAAGGGGGGAGGGGGTTTCGTACGGGGCACTTACTTTTATTCGCAGTATATAAAATGATATACATGGATTGTTAGATGCCGGAAGACATTTAAAAATAAAAAAAAAGGAATTAGACTGGTTTCGGTTGGACGGTTGAATAATAATTAGTATATTTATTAAAGTTACAATAATAAGGAAAAGACATTAGAAAGTGCCGAATAAGCAAATTCGCTTATTCGTCACTTTCCTTATTTTGCATAATATTCAGGCATGACCCATATTAGTCATGTCTGATATCGATTAATCATAACATAATATTTAAATATTGGTGTGACGACACCAAATTCCCGGGACAAAATAGCAAAATAAGGAAAGTATGCACTTTGTATCTGACATGCGAATAAATTTCGAATAAGGTTTACATTTTTTTTTATATATAACGGAAAACAGTAATTATTATTTTTTTTTAAAAACATAAGAGAAAAAAGTAAATACATTTATATTATAATTAATAATTAAGCTAAATACATCTTATAAATTAAATATTGAATCTTAAACTAACTCAGGTTTCAGAGGGCAACGGGATAAGGCAATTCAATGGCCTAACCAGGGTTGAATAGGTGCCTTTGTAGGCATCATATAATTTTACTTTAGCAACCCTGGTTACGCCGTCTTTACCAGGATACAATTCCATTACCCTAGCCAATGGCCACTGAAGTGGGGGAGTTGATCCCTTTAGGATAACAACTTCATTTGTTGATATGGGAGGAGCGGGTTTGGTCCATTTGGGTCTAGGTAATAGGTTTTGAATATAGGAATTTCTCCACTGCCTCCAGAAGTGTTGCAGTGATTGGGTGATTAATTGCCACCTCGTTAGTCTATTCACTGCAACATCTTCTAGGGGCAGCTCGGGCGCCGCGACAAGCTGCTGCCCAATTAAAAAATGCCCTGGTGAAAGAAATATTGTGTCATTAGCATTTGACGGAGCGGGCGACAGCGGACGGCTATTTAAAACCGCCTCCACCCGACAAAGGAGGGTATATAACTCCTCGAAAGTGAATATGTGGTTAGCTATTATTTTTAGTAAGTGGCGTTTGGCAGACTTTATATTGGCCTCCCATATGCCACCAAAATTGGGTGCTACGGGAGGATTAAAGTGCCACTTAATTGATTTGTCGGCCATGGCTTTGCTGATTTCGTTTTTTTCTTTCTGCAAAAAATTATAAATTGACATTAACTCGTTGTTGGCGCCAACGTAGTTGGTGCCATTGTCTGACCACACTTCGGAAGGAAGTCCTCTGGGAGCTACGAAACGGTCGAATGCTGCAAGAAAACCTGGTGTGGTGAGATCCGATACTAACTCTAAATGAACCGCCTTGGTGGAAAGGCAAATGAATAGAGCTAAATAACTCTTATGAATTGTGGGGCGACCCCTCCGGTTTTTTTCCTTTGTTTGAAATGGACCTGCAAAGTCCGTTCCAACATTTAGGAAGGCTCTTATTTGCGAGAATCTAATGGCAGGCAATGGTGCCATTAGTGGCTGTATAGTACTCGCTTTGTATCTATGGCATACTAAACATTTATGAATTGTAGATTTTATTAACTTGCCGATCCCTATTATCCAAAATTGGGTTTGGATAAGCGATCGCATTATTTGAGCACCCCCGTGCAGAGTACTCTTATGATACAGCCGGCAGATTAGCTTGGCTAAATGAGAATTTCTGGGAATTAAAATTGGATGCTTTTGGTTGTAAGGGAGGGGGGCGTTTTGGAGTCTTCCCCCGACCCGGCATATTCCTTCCGAATCTAAAAATGGAGTTAAAGCCTTGAGTCCGGGTGGGGAAATCCCTTTTCGAAGCATTGTTATTTCCTTTGTCCAGTATTGGTGCTGGGTGCGCTTAATTATGGTATTACGAGCTTGCTGTAATTCATCTGTGCATAAAGGTTCAAGGTTAAGATCTTTTTTTTCTTTTTTCATTTTTATATTGGAATAGAAACGAATGACGTAAGCTATGACGCGTATTAGTTTTGTGTAACTGGAGAAGCGAGATAACAATGCCTCGATTTTAGAATCAGCTGATGCGGCAGTATCAACTGTGACGTTTAAGCATACATTTTTTTTTAATTCAGGCAAATCTTTTCTTATAATTTCGGCTCCGCAAAGATTCGGTTTAAAGTCTCTGCTTAGAAAAGGGGGGGGACCGTTCCACCAAGACGAATCGTTTAATAATGCATATGGGTTTGCACCGCGGGATGCGATGTCCGCGCAATTCAAATTGGTATATACATGATGCCATTTTCCGGGCTCGACATGCTCTCTGATGTAATTTATCCTGTTGGCTACATAATTTTTTAATTCATGCGCTGGGATGTGCAGCCAACCTAAGACCGTGGTGGAATCTGTGAAGCAATATGTTTCATGGCAAGGCAGCTTATTAGTAAAGTTTTGGAGGGCTTGTAGTGTTTCAACTAATAATTTTGCCCCGTTTAATTCTAAACGTGGCACGGTTAATTCCTTTAATGGAGCTACTCTACTTTTTGCTGTAAGTAAAGTCATTGTTACTTTTTCCTTTGAGATGCAGCGAATGTAGATGGCGCATGCGAATCCCTTTATACTTGCATCTGAAAAACCGATTACTTGAGTGACAGTGGCGTCATGCGTTGGGATGACCCGAGGAATTTGTACCAAAGACAACGCGTTTATGTCTTTTGTTAATTGTTTCCAGGTTTTTTGAAGAGGTTCATCCAAAAGTTCGTCCCAATCTTTTATTCCCTGTAACCAAATTTTTTGCAGAAATGCTTTACAGTTGAGGGTAAAGGGAGTGATCCAGCCTAAAGGATCGTACATTTGGGCAATGTAGGATAATACCTTGCGTTTTGTAACAGGGCCGGAAAATTCTTTTATATTATAGGTGAAGGCATCCAACGTCGGGTGCCATTGGACTCCGAGCACTTTGTGTGCTGCTCCTTCCTTTTCATTTAAAACAAGGGGAGTTCCTCGCCGCTCTTCTGGGATTACGGCTAGGACTCGGGGAGACGAACTTGCCCATTTTCTGGGCAAAAAACCTGCTTTGCTCGTCAGTTCGGTTAATTCTTTATACAGTAGAATGGCTTCTTCTTCGGAGTTGGCTCCTGATGTAGTATCGTCCACGTAGGTTTGATCTAAAATGGCTTCGGAGGCTAAGGGATAGGTGCTACCCTCATCTTGCACCAGCTGACGTAAGACCCGCTGGGACAACCACGAGGATGGTGCTAAACCGTATGTTACGGTTTGTAATTCGTATTCTTGGACAGGTTTTTCCTGTGAGAAACGCCATAAAATATGCTGGTATTGGCGATCCTCTTCTCTTACAATTATTTGTCGATACATTTTTTCAAGATCGGCACATAAAGCGATTTTGAAAAGGCGGAAACCACTGAGAATGATGGTAATATCCTGATTCAATTTGGGACCTTTGTAAAGCATGCCATTGAGAGATACGCCACTGCTACATTTATTTGATGCGTCAAAAACAACACGTAGTTTAGTTGTTGTCGATTCTTTAAAAACCGCATGGTGAGGTATGACGTAGTTTGAAATATGATTAGTGGGTCGCATATGATCTAATGCGATATACTCTTCCATAAATGCAACGTAGTCTCGTTGTAGTTGTGGATTTGTGCTGAATCGTCTTTCCATGTGTGATAACCGTTTGTAGGCTATTTGACGATTATATCCCAACTGGGCGGGGTCATTTTTAAAAGGCAGGGCTACAACATATTTACCATTGGGAAGCCTTGTGGTCGTGGTAATAAATAGATTTTCGCAATACTCATGTTCTGGATTACTAATATTTTCGGACGGGACTTCCTCTGATTCCCAAAATTTTTTTAGGTTGTTGTCTAATTCGTCATTTGTGACGATGTGCGTTCGACCTGTTAAATTATCGGATATTTGAGGGATGGTTCCCATAATTACGATTCCGAAGAATGTATGAAGACCACTGGGAAAACCTTTAATAGGGGGCCTTGACAAAAGAGTTTCTGTGAATAGTTCGACACCGAAAAGAAAGTCAATTTTACCAGGCTTATAAAATTGCGGGTCAGCTAGTTTGTATTTGGAAAATTTATTTGCGATTTCTGGTGATAAAGCAGTATTAGGTAACATTCCTGTAATTTCGCGGAGTACTATTGCTTTGGCTTTTAATTGACTTTTTTTTTCTGTCGGATTTATTAATTTTTATGAACACTACTCCTAAGATTTTTGTCGACGTTTCGCTTATTCCCTTTAATTTTGTGGTAATCGGGTGGATAGGCCATCCGCCCTTTTCTGCAAAAGATAAAGTAATTAGATTTGCTTGGGATCCTGGGTCCATTAATCCGCGCATTGGCATTTTCTTGTCGTTTTTATCTTGAACGGAGACCACAGCTGTGCCTAAAATGGAATTTGAATTTTCGGCAACATGATATGATTCAGCTGCTTGAACTTCTTGTGTCGTTAAATGAAAGCAATGCAGCGGCTGCGTTTCCATTGCCTTTTCAGGGGGATTTTCAACCCTTACTTCTTGTTCTGTAACTAAAAGTGAATGTTCAGCTCGAGCACCTTCTTTATGCAATAGGGTGTGGTGGGGCTTTTGGCACTTTTTGCACCTTTTGGGACTTTGGCAATCACGGGTATGACTGCCAAAGCAATTGAAACAAATACCCTTTCCCTTTATCTGCTGAAATCTTTCAGCAGGGGTAAGGCTGTTAAACTTTGGACATTTATAAAGGAGGTGCTGTTGTGAACAAACAACGCATTTAGGGAAGGCGCCCGGTGTGGCCGCCACGGCGAGGGAATATTGGTGATTTGATGACCTTTGCTGAGAACTAGGCTGTTGGGAATTTCTGGGACGAGGTTCTTCCTCTTGGCTGTGGAGTTCTCTTGCCTGTAATGTCGCGGTAACAAAATGCATGAGTTCTGAGTACTTTGGGAAAGTATTGACCGGGTACTTTTTGTCGAACTCGGATTGTAGATATTTATGCAGATGACTGTAGCAGATCTGAAATAAAATATAATCATATGCGTCTGGGAGTGGTAATTTTTTGTAGGCTTCTATTCTATCGGAATGTATATTGAGATACTGCTGTATGTTTTGCCTGGATGTTGTGGGCATTCCTGAAAAGGTAAATAAAGCATTAAGATGCGCGTTACCTAAAATCCGTGGATTTGAGTATCGCTCTTTGAGTGCATTATACGCTGCTGTGTAATTGGAGTCATTTAAATCGTAGAACTCAATTACTTTTAGGGCATCTCCCTGGAGATAGGACTTGAGAAACTGGAATTTTTGAACGTTATTGAGCTGAGTAGAGTCATGGATGACGGAGTTGTATAGGGTTATGAAATTGTTCCATTCTGAGGATTTTCCGGTGTATTTTGGAATTGGTATGTTTGGTTTGTAGGGTGCATTAATTGTTAAAACTTGAGGTGCGGGTGCACCGGGATTGGTGGTTGTGGTGGAGGTGGAAGCTACTGCGGACGCAGTAGCTTGCTTAGATTTTAATTGCCCGTAGGCTTGGTTAACTACATCTAATATGTCATTTAGGTTTTCCAGTACCTTGCTGTAATGTACTCCTGTTTTCGTGTTGTCTTTTACTCTAGAGTTGTGTATGATGATTCTTGGCTGAAGATCCTTGAACTCCTTTATGAGGCTGGTTAGTCGATCTAGCTTTACGCTAGCTAGGACGAAATCCGTCCTGGCGGTGACGGAACTAAAGAAGTCGTTTATTTTCGTCGCCTGGGCAAACACGTCTTCTTTTAACGTGTTTAGCAGTACTTCGTTCGCCTCATCGTCGTAGTTTCCATCGTCGTCGGTTATGAATTCCATCATTGTAGAGCGCTGAAGTTTAGAACAGGGGGGGGGGAATGTGTTTTGAGTGATAAGAAAACACAAAAACGAAACCTTTTTTATTTTTACTGAATGATAGACATCATTTGCACTGCACTGTTTTTCACGTTATACTTTATTTCATTTTTTATTTTATTTTTGCACTGCACTTATCTTATTCTTTATTCACCCACCTTTTTTAATTGGGGGGGGAATGCTGTATTCGGCGGTTGCTTGGAGCTATCCCAACGTTGGCGATATTCAATTTTAGATGTTGGATATCGATTGCGATGATTTTTTTTTTTTACTTTGGGAGGGAGTCTTTGACTTATTTTATTACTGTTTATTTATAGTTTTAATTTTTATTTTAGCGACGGCATGGGTTTTTTTTTTTTAATCTACTTAAAATTTACCTTTGGTATCGGTACTTGGGCTATATCTTTTCTTTAAGGATTTTTTGTGTCCCTTATAAATCTTGTATACAAGCTCAAGCACTTTAAGGCTCACTAAAATGTATAATAATACTAGGAGTTCCAGGTTTTGCACTTCAACTTTGTCACTAACCGTTATATTATTAACTATTTCTCCGGCGGAGTCTACTTTTTTGCTATTTGAGGTACCCATTTTTTTTTTAAAAATTTTATTCGCAAGGTTATCACTGCACGTTAACACAAATCACGGGTTTACCGTCGCGAAAAAACAAACCGATCGAAAGATGAAACTTTTATATAGAAAAAAAAAGTTTTTATTAATTTCGGCTCGAAGGACCAAATTGTTAGATGCCGGAAGACATTTAAAAATAAAAAAAAAGGAATTAGACTGGTTTCGGTTGGACGGTTGAATAATAATTAGTATATTTATTAAAGTTACAATAATAAGGAAAAGACATTAGAAAGTGCCGAATAAGCAAATTCGCTTATTCGTCACTTTCCTTATTTTGCATAATATTCAGGCATGACCCATATTAGTCATGTCTGATATCGATTAATCATAACATAATATTTAAATATTGGTGTGACGACACCATGGATAAAGCTCGAAATGTGATGAAGTAAAAAAAAAAAAAAAAGTTGGATTATTTAAACTTGAAAGATGCAGTAACCGTTTTTCATTTTTTGAAAATCTTTTTTATGCGCTTCAACTGGAAAAAAATGAAAAAGTTTTGCTAGACATAAAAGTATACAAGTCTTTTTTTTTCGTTTTACAAGTTTTTTATCTTTTAAAGAACGGTTTAATCGAAAAACAACCGAAGGGAAGGAGGGATTCTTCTGAAAGGATTCAATTAAAGCCAATGATCGGTCCTAAAGGGAAAAGATAATACTTGGAAAAGCAGAAAACATCTCGATTATCTCCGAAAAAAAGAGGGGAGATTATCTCCGTTAATCCTTAACGGATTAAGGAGAAAGGTTAATTATTGTTGCGAAAAGAATAAAATACATTCCCAGATATTTCTCCAATAATGGCCTGATAAAGGTTCGAAACTATAAATTTCAAACCGCAGGGCACTGATAATAGAGCATTGTAAACACGTCGATCCTGTCACTTTCTTAATACTTTTCCTGGTTTCCCTCCGCCTTTTTTTTTTTTTTTTATTTTCCCTCTCTTTGATAGACTAATTCGCTCTTTACCGCCGTCGATACAATTTTTATACGGCGAAGCTCACATTTCTTCTCGGAATTAAGTTTTAACGTTTAATTTTGAATCTTTTTTCCCATTTTGAAATAGCGCGCGAATTCCTTCATTTACATTTCATTACGTTTTTATGCAAAACGTAAAAAGATTTTCTTTTTGAAAAAACGACGTTATCATTCTGCGAAAAATTAAAAAAAAAAAAAAAAAAAACGGATTAAGGAAAATTCAACCAAGATGAAAATTAGACTTTCTGATTTATGGCCGAAAAAATATGATTTAAAGGTTAAAATTAACTCCTTCCCCCCTCACAAAATGACATTGAGGGGAAGGAAGAAAAAATCGCCGAGCCTAATTTTATCGATAGGGGTGTATTAAGTTCCACCCACTGAACCGGAACGATTTCATGCTAGTCAAACCCGCGCCCTTTTATCAATAAACAAGCAACGAAAACCGCCACCGCTCTCCCCCCCCCCCCCCAGTCCCCCGTCTCACCTCACCTCCCTTTCAGCCTTTTCGCCCCCCGAAAACTATACATGCATTGATGGAATGCATCGGTAAAACGAAAAAGTTTTCACCCCGAACCGGCTTAAGGGTGTTAAGTTGGGAACCAGGTGCAATATTTTCAATTTTCCTTACCTTCAAGTTTGATTAAATTAATGAAACTGAGGAAAAAGGGAACCTGGAAAGATTTATAAACGTTTAAATTATTGTTGGGAAAAACGAGTGAGGAATATCAAAGAGGATGAGGCTATCGTGTTAAATTATTCTTTAAAATGCTGAAGGGTTTGTTTGTAAATCAACCGTTTAGCGTTGGAATTTCTTGGGATGTTTATTTTCGCTCCGGAATAGCCGTTTTACCTTTCGGTGAAAGTAGAGAAATATTCTTGGGAATTAAGTCCATAAATATGTTGTTGGGCATGGGCTTTTGCTCGAGTCGAAATGAAAATGGGACGAAGGGTCAAGTAAACGAACTGTGTAAATTCGTCGTATTTTCTGTGGTCTTTTACAGAAACGGGGAACGATGTTTTTTATTGGAAACTGAATCCAGTACTGGAAAAGCGAGTGTCCGGGAAAAGAAAAATAGTTCTTAAATAATAACAAATGCGAAATAACTTTAAAAGCAAAATGAAATTGCGATTTTATCAAATCCTGAGAAGGTAGAATGCAGGAAAACTGGTTTTGGGTTTTATTGCAGAAAATTCCGCGCCATTCAAGCTGCCTTCCATATCTTATAGGAAAGGGATTGTATGGCATGACTGGCATTCATGCACCTTTCCATGCGCCGGAGGTCAGTTGACGTATCTTCATCCAAGAGGGAGATCAACTGACTTATCTCCATCCAGGAGAGAGGTCAATTAACGTATCTCACCCTGGAGATAGTTGGCTGATGTATCTCCACTTAGAAGAGAAGTCAATTGACGTATCTCCATCCAAATGAGAGATCAACTGACATATCTCCATCCTGGAGACAGTTGGATAGAGGTCGATTGACGTATCTCCATCCAATTGAGAGATCGACTGACATATCTCCATCCTGGAGACAGTTAACCGACGTATCTCCATCCAGGAGAGAGGTCAATTGACGTATCTCCATCAAAGTGAGAGATTAATTGTCGTATCTCCATCGTAGAAACAGTTTGATGGGCGTATCTCCATCGTGAAAATAGTTTAATTGACGTATCTCCATCCTGGAGAAAGGTCAATTAACATACCTCCTGGAGATGGTCTGTTTTGATTCATCATCATCATCATGAAGCGTAGTACATGACTACCACAGCTGAAGCCGTATACCCGATTTCCTTACAATGTACGGTATAGAAGTGAGGATGTACAATATGAAGATATTTCCTGGACGTTAAACCTATAAATGTGCCAAGTGGCCAGCTTGACAACAGGTTCACTCATGCTGGCTTTTGCTTGCACTGAGCGGAACCTCCTTTATTTAGACACAGAATCTAAACGATGTGGGGACTTACATCTATTATTCACTTGTATACTTGTTGTATTCAGTGGTGAACGGCAGTGAAAAATACCGAGCCATATCCTAGACTTGCACCCAGACCGATTTCTCAATCATTCGGTTCGAAGTCGGAGACTCTACCACTCCGCTACGTGCACCCCTGTCTGTTTTGATTGCTTTAAAAATCCTGTGACCACATGTTTACCCGTTCGTGTTGACATTAGCTTGATTTTCAAAAACAGTCAGAACAGATTATCTTCAGTTCCGTGCGTTGGAGGTGAACTAACGTATCTCCATCGTATATGTGACTGGAGATAGTCTGTTTCGAGTTTTTATGAAAATCACGTAATCATGCGACTGCGACAAGTTTACAGGCTCATGTTGCCGTAAACTTGAGGTCACGTGACACTTCCACGAAACATCGAAACAGACTAACTCCAATCATATTTACGATGGAGATTCGTTAGTTCACCTCCGACGCACGGAGTTGGTACCTCCGGTGAATGGGTTTTATGGCGGACGGTTTACACTGTTTTACTTAAGCAAGCTTTTGGATGCTGTAACCTTTAGTTTCAGCTTTTTTTGAGTAAACGAAAATAGGTGAATATATCTAAATGAGTTCAAAGTTGCATTCTTCTCCCCCGTCCGTCATTAACAGTTTGACCAACTCACTTATTCATTTCTGAAAAATCACTACCCTCTTACTCGAGCGAAGGACTTGGTGGGAGGATAGACTTGATGGTGGAGATACTGCTTGTTGGGTATAGCCAAGAGGCAACTTCTGCATTTGCTATCCATTTCGTTGTCATCCATTTCGTTGTCAGCCACTTCTTCAAACCACCCTTTTGCCCTGTTCAGGTTTAAGCAGCTCAGCAGTCAGCACTTTAAACGATAAGCGTCAATTTCCTTGCTTGTACTTCATCCCTTGATCACCGAAATTACGTGATTTCCCGT